>JAWZYU010001243.1:0-38000 GCA_038380435.1 Ryuthela nishihirai | reverse complement strand
TTTTAGATAGTTTTAATTTTCTCTCTGAAAACAAATTTGGGTTTAGGAAGGGTAGAGGTACAGAAACTGCATTGTTGAATTATACGTCAAAGGTGTTTCATTCCATAGACAATAATCAATTTACTCTATCCGTATTTATGGACTGGGAGAAAGCTTTTGACACCGTTGATCACGAAATTTTAATTAGCAAACTAGAAAATATTGGCATTCGTGGTGTTGTATTAAAATGGTTTAAAGACTACTTACAATTGGCACAGAACGCAATGTGTTAGTCTTTTTAATAAGCTTAGTAACCCAAAACATATTTCATGTGGCGTACCACAAGGTTCAGTCCTGGGACCAACCTTGTTTCTGGTATTCATAAATGATCTATGTAAATTAAAAATAAATAGCTATATTAACACTTTTGCAGATGATACATCATTAACTTTATGTGCTGATTCTCTGGAAAATCTCCTTTATAACATGAACACTGATCTAAAATGTGTGATGAAATGGTTGGATTTAAATGGATTACATTTAAATACGAAAAAGACTAAGTATATTCTATTTAACCTAAAAAAAAGAAATCATACAATCCGAATTTGATTAAATTGAAATTGCATACATTTTCATGCAATAATTACTCAGCTTGTGCTGTGAAGAAATTGATCAGGTTCAAAGTCTACTATACCTAGGCGTTTATATTGATAGCTCCCTAAGTTGGAAAATGCATATTGGAAAACTTACAAACACACTTAGACAGATGTTATATAAATTTTATTATTTAAAAAAATCCTCAGTAATAAAATGTTAATAATGTTATACAAATCTTGGGTCCAGTCTGCTATACAGTATGGTATTACAAGTTGGGGAGGAACATACATTTCATCATTAAGGAGTCTAATCTCAATGCAAAATAAATTTATATTTCAAATTTTACCAAATAAATATAAAACTGTTACCATCTTTTGTAAGTATACCATTTCAGGTGTATTTCCACTGAGACATTTATTTGTTTATAGAACATTAAATTACTTCTTTAAAAACAATAATGCAGTGCTGCATTATACAAATTATTCTAAGCGAGATAATGGGAAAAGGTTTCTGTTGCCACTTGCAAATAAAGAAATTATGCACAAACACTTTGATTATTTGGCCCCTAAAATTTTTAATTCTTTGCCGATTATAATTCGAAATGAAACTAATTTTATGCATTTCAGATCTCTCACTGCTAATTATCTAATGACCATTACAAATGCTGACAGCCTGTTTTCAGTGTTAAAGTAAAAAAAATTAATTCGTTTTTATAAATTCTGTGTTGTTTTTGTATATATATATTTTTTTTCTTTATTTAAAGTTGAGTCTCAGTGTTGCCAAAATTATGTATTTAAATAATTTGTAAATTAACCTACATGAGCTTAGATGCTCTTGGGTTAATAAGAGTATTACAAATATATGTTGTTTGTAACCTTATTATTATTATATTATTATAATCATTATTTAACGAGGTCGCGTGCACACTGTACAGTATTCCAAAGGAAATATATATGCATATATATTTCACATATACATGATTTGTTAATTTTTAAATACAGTCTGAAAATAAAAGACTGTTAAATTGGTATAATTATATGTATTTCTTTATTTAAAACTCTGCAATTTATTATTTAATCAGTTGACTTTTATATCTGTATTCAAATTAAATTTCAAATCTAAGAAAATTTAATAAAATTCTAAATATTCAAAAGAATATGTGACGAGTTACTGACCGGAGATTTTTAGGAACAAAATACGTTTAAAACTCCCAGTGTACGTTAAAGAACATGCTGAATGACCTTAACGGGAGACTCCCATCTGTCTCCTAACAGCTATCCAGTGGGTACCATCCCCCAAACCTTCTCGGGGTCATTGTGACCTGTCCATTTAACCAATCGTGTGCAAAAAGAAAATGCCGCTCAGAGGTAACCAACCCATTGTAAAAGGTCCTATTCCAAGACTTTCGGTTTTTTTTTTCTTTTATAAACAGTTGGAAGAATCAAAATCAAAGAGAATCATGTGACACTTATGAATGATCAGAGAGCATTTATCCCAAAAATTGTTGTCAAAGATGATATCCCATGCTTGATGAATAACGCAATATTAGATTTAGAAGATTACAGATTTTGAATCAAATTTCAAAAAAACGCAAAAGAAAAGCAATTTCTTTAAATATTAACTGCAAATTTAATCAACCAAAAAAAAACACGGCCCGTTTCAAAGGTCTTAATCTTTTAGTTGTCTAATAAATACCACAGATCCCACATTCGTCTCTTTTTCAATCTAAGAAAATTCAAATTCCTGATTTCCCACCAGTCCAATCTCAAACACACGCAATTTTCTCCAGTGACATTAAAGATTTATTCCATTACGCTAATCCTATCTAGAGTACTTCTCCGAATGCTTTACAAAATCACAATCCTACATATATTTGTGACTTTTTTCCCACTCACCACCCCCTTTCCATTGCTGCCGAGACTGCATCCCTTATCAGTAATGCCATTAAAGACATTTTTATACTAACATACATAATCATTCAAAAAAAAAACAAACATTATATCAAAATGACACACAACAGACATATCTTTATATCCTTCTTTTCCTTAGAAAAAAAAAACTCTCCCCTCCTCCTCCCAACAATTCTCATCTTCACAAATTTCCATAAAGTTCAAATAATCATGTAACAATTCCATTTCTCCATTGAAAAGGCGAAAAGAAAAGAAAACTTTATTCTCATGCATTAGGTTTTTCTCGCCTGTCACTTTTCAGACTCATTTCCTCGGGCTCGTTTCATCCTCGTCCTCTTCTTCATCCTGCTCCTTTCTTTTCCAGCCCGAATCCGTCGATTCTCCACTCTCGTTATCACAATGTCTGCTCGATCACTCCTCTCTTCTTTGTCTTCCTTGACCCCTTTCTATTCTTCTTCTGCTCTCCCTTATCTCTGTTTCTCTTTCTCTCTCTTCCTCCTCCTCCTCTTCAGACTTTATCCCTGCTCCGTTTTCTCAACTAATCCATCCTTACCTCGTCCCAGAAGTGTTCATCTTCGAGCTCCTCATCCCCTCTCCGTCCTCCCTTTCCAGCAGCTCCTAACGAATTGTATGTTTAAGCTATGAGGTAATGGCTTCCCTCGAATCATGGCAGCTCCTCTCTGGGAAGCCCCTCGGCTGGTGAGTAAGTGGAGCCTGCCAGCCACCCTGCTAGACACTATTTCGGCTCTGTCTTGACTAATGGCACGTCTGCTTGCTGGACCGCAGCTGCGCCTCAAGATATAGCTCGACCAATGAGATGTTGCCGTCTCATCCAACCCCCATCATTTCAAATTCTCATTAACTGCTAATGCAATTCTTTCTGATTCTGATGTAAGGGAAAATTCTTGATGTTTCCACTGGTTTCTTTTTATCCTTTTTTTTTATTATTTGCTCTGTTCTTTTTTTTTCCTGAATTTTATAAAAGCATTTTTCTTTTTTTTATTCAGCGAACTTTATTTGTTTACAGCAAAACCTTCAGGTAAACAAATTGTTAGTTAAGTTGGGTTAGGTTGTTTTACCTCTGAGCGGCACTTTTTTGCATTAAAAAAAAATACCCCCTCAAGCAGCTGCTTGCCACAGAGGTCTGACAGGAGCCTGTCAGTTTATATGCCATAGTAGAAGGTCTGAGAGGATGGCAGGCCCTCAGCAGAAAAACGACACAAACAGCCATGCCTTACCCGGGGTTCGAACCCAGGTCCCTTAGATCAGTAGCCAAGCGCGCTAACCACTCGACCATGGGACGGCCAGGTCACCATGGGCTAAATGGTCAAGTCACATGGACCCCGAAGGCTCAGAGAAGGTTGGGGGAGGGAACCCACTGGAACAGCTGTTGAGAGACAGATGGTATCCTCCCGTCAAGGCCATCCACCGTGTTCTTTAACGTGCACAGGGTATTACTCTCCCGCACACGGAGCCACTGCTTAACGTCCCATCCGACGAACGGCGTCCTTTCTATGCCCATCGGTGTCCCCTACTGACATCGGTGTCCCCTACTGGGCAGGGCGGGGAATTTTGCGGAAATAAATCTCAACGCTGACCCAGCTGGGACTTGTTAGTTAAGAAAATATAAAAAGTTTTTTCACATTTTGCTTTATTGAAATATTTTTATTTCGATAAAACAAAAATTGATAGGGATCCCATTCAGTAACATAAGGCAAGCGACACCTGAGTTTGAAGCATGAGTGGGTACTTATCAAAGAGATGCGGGTTCGAGCTCTGGATGACGCATGGGATTTTTTTTTTCGGCTGAGGTCATCCTTTCTCACAGATCTTCTCTAGAGCGAATTATGCTGACAGTCACCTGGAAGTCTTCGTGGCAAGTAGCTTCTTGAGGATTAATATTCTTTTAGTTTCTTTTAAATATGGCAAACAAGACATTTTCTCTCGTTGTCCGTGAGTTGCTAGCACAGAAGCAGAAGAAACCGTCTGCAGATTGAAGTAATGAGAGAATCTAAATGCACAAGAACAGTGGTTGCCAAACTATGGTGCACAAATTCTGAAATATATCTACACAAGAACAGTGGTTCTAAAACTGTGGTGCGCGATTATCAAACTGTGGTGAACGAATCCCAAAATATATATATACAAGAACAGTATTTCCCAAACCGTGGTGCGCGAATCCCAATATATATATATACACAAGAACAGTAGTTCCCAAACTGTGGTGCCGATTCTCAAAATATTTTTGCACAAGGGGCAATTCATCTAGTCGTTAATATAAATAAAAAAAAATACCCCCTCAAGCAGCTGCTTGTCACAGAGATCTGACAGGAGCCTGTCAGTTTATATGCCACAGTAGAAGATCTGAGAGGATGGCAGGAACTCAGCAGAAAAACAACACGAACATCCATGCCTTAATCCGGGGCTCGAACCCAGGTCCCTTAGATCAACAGCCAAGCGCGCTAACCACTCGGCCACGGAACGGCAAGTCGTTAATATACCGTTAATATACCGGTATAAAAATTTTTCGCCTTATTGGGCGCTTTGCAATATTTTTAAATTAAAAGCAGCATTTTTAATTTCTCACTTCCATAAACTATAAATAAAATAAATACCCCCTCAAGCAGCTGCTTGCCACAGAGGTCTGACAGGAGCCTGTCAGTTTATATGCCGCAGTAGGAGATCTGAGAGGATGGCAAGACCTCAGCAGAAAAACGACACACACATCCATGCCTAATTCCGGGGCTCGAACCCAGGTCCCTTAGATCAGTAGCCAAGCGTGCTAACCACTCGGCCACGGGACGGCTACATAATAATAATATAAATTAGCAGAAAAACATAAATTAAAATTTTTAAAAGATACCTATCTTCCTATAGGGCCCTAAAAAGTAGAAACTAAACCTAAAGCATATTGATTTTGCAATCAATCACAGAGTAGGTATTCACTTCAAAGGAAGATAGGGCGCCCGGCAATCTTGTCGAGTAGGTAAATCAGCGCCCTATATTCCTTTGAAGCGAATATGAACTCATTGACTGATTGCACCATCGATATGCTTTAGATTTATTTTCTACTTTTTTAGTGCCCTATAGAAAGACAGGTATCTTTTAAATTTTTTAATTTACATTTTTTTGTTGTCGCTAAAAACACCTACCTTCAAAAACTTTGATATATGACTTATAAACATAGAGCAAAACTTACCACCCTTTTGGATTCGGGTTTGAGGTAGCCCACGACATTGACATCCCAACCTTTAATTTGAGATAAGACTCGTTAAAGTCAACCCCTTTGAAAATCCCCCCCCCCCCATTTTATCAGGGGGTAATAGTGGGGACAAAATTCGAAATAATTTACGACCGTCATTTCCTTTGACACCTAACTCGTAACTGTAGTCCTCTCATTCCGATGATATAGTTGAACGACTTTCAAATTTCCCGTTTTTTTAGGGGGGAAAGAAAGCATGGGGGATCATTCTTTTATAGCCTACGAACACTTCCCGCATCACAAGCTTTCATTTGACGTATAGCTCGTTACTTTCAGCACTCGTTGGGTTGGGTTGTTTTACCTCTGAGCGGCACTTTTTTGCACACCATGGGCTAAATGGCCAGGTCACATGGACCCCGAAGGCTCAGAGAAGGTTTGGGGAGGGGACCCACTGGAACAGCTGTTGGGAGACAGATGGTAGCCTCCCGCCAAGGCCATCCAGCATGTTCTTTAACGTGCACAGGGTATGGTCTCCCGCACACGGGGCCACGGCTTAACGTCCCATCCGACGGACGGCGGCCTTTCCAAGCCCATCGGTGTCCCCTACTGACCGTGGGCAGGGAATTTTTGCGGAGATAAATCTCAACGCTGACCCAGCTGGGACTCGAACCTGGGAACTACAGATTACGAGCCTGGCGCGCTACCGACTGAGCCACCCCCGCCCTATTCAGCACTCGTGTTCAGGAGATATAGAGAAAACAATCATTTTAACATTGTCCCCCCTTTTTCAAGGGGGAAGAAAGCATGGGATAAATTTGTCACGTCTACGACATTCATCGCGTTAGAAGATTTCATTCGACGTTTAGCTTATTATTTTCGGCCTTCGCGTTCTGGAGATATAGCTTAAGAATAGTTTTCACATTTCCTCTTTTTTAGGGGGGAAGAAAACACCGGGGGTCAATTATTTATAGCCTATGACACTCCCCACGGCACAAGCTTTCATTTCGGACATAAATCATTAAGATCTCCATCGCAATCGAAAGATATGATGGAACAACGTTGGGTTGTTTTACCTCTGAGCGGCACTTTTTTGCACACAGTGGGCTAAATGGCCAGGTCACATGGACCCCGAAGGCTCAGAGAAGGTTTGGGGAGGGAACCCACTGGAATAGCTGTTGGGAGACAGATGGTAGCTTTCCGTCAAGGTTATCCAGCGTGTTCTTTAACGTGCACAGGGTATGGCTCTGCCGCACACGGGGCCACGGCTTAAAGTCCCATCCGACGGACGGCGGCCTTTCCAAGCCCAGTGGTGTCCCCTACTGACCATGGGCAGGGCGGGGAATTTTTGCGGAGATAAATCTCAACGCTGACCCAGCTGGGACTCGAACCTGGGAACTACAGATTACGAGCCTGGCGCGCTACCGACTGAGCCACCCCCGCCCTATTCAGCACTCGTGTTCAGGAGATATAGAGAAAACAATCATTTTAACATTGTCCCCCCTTTTTCAAGGGGGAAGAAAGCATGGGATAAATTTGTCACGTCTACGACATTCATCGCGTTAGAAGATTTCATTCGACGTTTAGCTTATTATTTTCGGCCTTCGCGTTCTGGAGATATAGCTTAAGAATAGTTTTCACATTTCCTCTTTTTTAGGGGGGAAGAAAACACCGGGGGTCAATTATTTATAGCCTATGACACTCCCCACGGCACAAGCTTTCATTTCGGACATAAATCATTAAGATCTCCATCGCAATCGAAAGATATGATGGAACAACGTTGGGTTGTTTTACCTCTGAGCGGCACTTTTTTGCACACAGTGGGCTAAATGGCCAGGTCACATGGACCCCGAAGGCTCAGAGAAGGTTTGGGGAGGGAACCCACTGGAATAGCTGTTGGGAGACAGATGGTAGCTTTCCGTCAAGGTTATCCAGCGTGTTCTTTAACGTGCACAGGGTATGGCTCTGCCGCACACGGGGCCACGGCTTAAAGTCCCATCCGACGGACGGCGGCCTTTCCAAGCCCAGTGGTGTCCCCTACTGACCATGGGCAGGGCGGGGAATTTTTGCGGAGATAAATCTCAACGCTGACCCAGCTGGGACTCGAACCTGGGAACTACAGATTACGAGTCTGGCGCGCTACCGACTGAGCCATCCCCACCCCAAGGAACAACGTTTTGTCAATTCCACAAACCGACCAACCGACAAATGTCAAAGCCAAAAGCAATACGAAGATAGGCAAAAATACTTATTTCTCACATAACGTGTGGAACTATTTGCTGTGCAGAATTATATCTGCGAGTTGTTTTTGCTAGCAATTATGTAGGTATAATATTTTTTTCATTGGTTATTGCCTTCTTTGATCTTCAGATTTTAGAAGATTTTATTTACTTGCAAAAATCCAAGAAAAAATGTCTAAATTATGGAGGTCGGGATCAGTCGTTAACGCGCCAGGTTCATACTTTGTACTTCCCAGATGCGTGACCCAAAATGCATTGAGATTAACTCTGCTAAATCCCGATCCTACCCTCGGTCATTAAAGGTACATCGATGGGCTTGAAAAAGCCGCCGTCCATCGGAAGGGATGATAAGCCGTGGATCCGTGTTGTTCAGGAGAGTTATACCCAGAACACGTTAAACAAGACGCTGGATTGTTTTGACGGGAAGCTTCCATCTGTCTCCTAATAACTATTCAGTGAGTCCTCTTCCCCAAGGGGCGGGGGTGGCTCAGTCGGTAGCGCGCCAGGCTCGTAATCTGTAGTTCCCAGGTTCGAGTCCCAGTTGGGTCAGCGTTGAGATTTATCTCCGCAAAATTCCCCGCCCTGCCTACGGTCAGTAGGGGACACCGATGGGCTTGGAAAAGCCGCCGTCCGTCGGATGGGACGTTAAGCCGTGGCCCTTGAGTGGGAGAGTCATACCTTGTGCACATTAAAGAACACGCTGGATGGCCTTGACGGGAGGCTACCATCTGTCTCCCAACAGCTGTTCCAGTGGGTCCCCTCCCCCAACCTTCTCTGAGCCTTCGGGGTCCATGTGACCTGGCCATTTAGCCCATGGTGTTCAAAAAAAGTGCCGCTCAGAGGTAAAACAACCCAACCCTCTTCCCCAATTCCAGTGGGTCACCTCCCCCAACTTTCTCTGAGCCTTCGGGGTCCATGTGACCTGGTCATTTAGCCCATGGTGTGCAAAAAAGTGCTGTTCAGAGGTAAAACAACCCAACCCTCTTCCCCAAACCTTCTGTGAATATTCGGGGTCCTTGTGACTTGGCCATTTTTAGCACATTTTGTTCAAACTAGTACCGCTAAGAAGTAAAACAATCCAACAGCGATCGAAGATAATTTATGTCACTAGAGTCTGTGTTTAAAGAGTCAAAGGACATGGAAAGCACGTTTCCTCTTCGAGAATTTTAAAAATCAGGAAGAAGTCGCAAAAAATATGTTGGGTTCTTTTACCTCTGAGCAGCAATTTTTGTACACAATGAGTTAAATGGCGAGGTCACAAGGACCCCGAAAGCTCACAGAAGGTTGGGGGAAACTGGACAGTTGTTGGGAAAAAGGAGGTTGCCTCCCGTCAAAGCCATCCAAGGTATTCTTTAACGTGCACAGAGTATGGCTCTCTCACACACGGGGCAGCGGCTTAACGTTCCATCCGACGGACGGCAGCCTTTCCAAGCCCATCGGTGTCCCCTACTGACTACCACAAAGTGGGAAGTTCTGCAGAGATAAATCTCAACTCTGACCGAGGTGGGACTCGAACCTAGGAATTGCAGATTACGAGCCTAGTACTCTACCGACTGAGTCACCCTGTCCCCCCCCCCTTCCTACAAGACTCATATACAACCAACTAATCCAAACCCAAACCCTCTACGATTATATTTAGAATGAAAAAAAAATATTATTCCCTTTGATTTCTTTTCCAAACACTCAAGAAAAAAAATTAGTTTTAATTTTTTTTCAACCCAAATATTAAAAAAAGATTCTTTAAAACCAAACATTAAAAGATTTTGTTAAACCTAAACATTTAATGCCACAAGAAATAATGGTTAGCTACAACATATCTAGAACCAAGAAAATTAAAGTGCATTTAAACATAATATGTTTATGGCCACCTCGCGACCAAACTAGTCATAAAATATTTGCATTAAAGTATGCAATTGCCTTGACTTCTTTTTCACGTATCTCACGGTGCACATTAAAAGTTATGCTGTTTTTTTTTTGATTCTCTAATCTCTTCCTTTTGTCTTCAACCCTCCCATAAGTGATCTCGTGCGACACTTCTCGTAGACGAATCCGGCAGAAAAGTCCATCGCAAACAGAACTAGACAGACTTGGGGGAATAAAGACGAGCACTTTCTCTTTTTCTGTTTGCTAGATGCCAAGAAAAGGAAAGAGCCTTTCGTGAGAAACGTGTGACTGCGGCATCAGCACCCAAGAGGACAGAAATTCTTTTTCCTTTTGTCATTGTCTTTACCATCTTTAATTAAAACGGACTTGCATCTTTAGGCGTCTTTTATTTAATGCTCGTTAAGGCAGAAGAAGGGGAATCATTGGAAGATAAAAGTTAAATGGAAATGCCTACAATATTTCCCTTTTATTTTCTAAGGAAATAAATCACTCTTAAAAAGAGCATTATTTATTAAACCTTCTCGTCATTTCAGCTTCTTTTCTTATTCTCTCAGGGAAAAGAAAAAAAAAGGAACGTAGCTTTTTTTTATTTGAAGTAAATTTTAATTATTGTTTTGGAATTGTTTCCTTCGTAAAAATATTTTAAGTAGTTATTCCTCGATTTTAAGATCAAATGGGTATTTGAGTAAATCTCTTCAATTCATGAGAGTAATGGAACGAAAAATGCTTCGACTTTCAAAAGCGTGAGATTGGGATAATTCGTTTTAACGACCTTTTTTCCCCCCGGGGGGGGCAGAAATGGGTCACGCAGCTAAATCACAAAGACACCAAAGTTTCAGGAAATTAGGGTTGACTCAGTCAGACTCATAGCTTCACAAATTCAAGTTCGAGTCCTCGCTATATGAGCCTAGCTCGTAATCTACAGTTCGCAGATTCGAGTCCTCACTATATGTAACTAGCTCTTAACCTACAGTTCCTATGTTCGAGTCCTCACTATATGCGCCAAGCTCGCAATCTACAGTTCCCAGGTTCGGATTCTCACTACATGCGCCAAGTTCGTAATCTATAGTTCCCAGGTTCGAGTCCTCACTACAAGCACCAAGCTCATAATCTATAGTTCACAAGTTCGAGTCCTCACTTATGCGCTAAGCTCGTCATCTACAGTTCCAAAACTCGAGTCCTCATTATTTGGTCCCACCTCATACTCTATAGTTCCAAGGCTCGAGTCCTCACTATATGGTCCCAGCTCGTAATCTACAGTTCCAAGTTCGAGTCCTCACTATATGTGCCAAGCTTGTAATCTATAGGTCCCAGATTCAAGTCCTCACTATATGTAGCCAGCTCTTAATCTGCAGTTCCAGGTTCGAGTCCGCACTATATGCACGAAGTTCGTAATCTATAATTCGCAGGTTCAAGTCCCAACTGCACAAGCGTTGAGATTTATCTTTGTTAAATACCACCCTGCTCTCGGTTATAAAGGGGACACTGATGGACTTGGAAAGACCGCCGTCCATCGGATGGGAGGTAAATCGTGGTTCCGTGTGCATAAGAGTCCTAAACTGTGAACCTGTGACGAGAGAACTCTGGTTGCCTTGACCATCTCTCTTCCAACATCTGTCGAGTGGGTGCCCTTCGGCCCCAGTTGTGTTCCTTGGAGTCCTTGTGAGTTGGGTTGGGTTGTTTTACCTCTGAGCGGCACTTTTTTGCACACCATGGGCTAAATGACCAGATCACATGGACCCCGAAGGCTCAGAGAAGGTTGGGGGAGGGAACCCACTGGAACAGCTGTTGGGAGGCAGATGGTAGCCTCCCGTTAAGGCCATCCAGCGTGTTTTTTAACGTGCACAGGTTATGGCTCTCCCACACACGGGGTCACGGCTTAACGACCCATCCGACGGACGGCGGCCTTTCCAAGCCCATCGGTGTCCCCTACTGACCGTGGGCAGGACGAGGAATTTTGCGGCGATAAATCTCAACGCTGACCCAGCTGGGACTCGAACCTGGGAACTACAGATTACGAGCCTGGCGCGCTACCGACTGAGCCACCCCCGCCCCTTATTGTGTACACAAAAGCACTGCTGAAAGCTAAAAGAAACTTTTGAATCCTTACGGCTTGGCCTTTTAGTTCATTGTGCGAAGAAAGAAATGATCATGGGTGAAACAATCCAACTTATCTTAACCCTATGATGCAGCAGTATTATTAATGATCCTATAACAGTTAAAAATGGTGTTCCTCAGGGGATCGTTTTTAGGCCCCATACTGTTTCTAATATATATTAATGATTTTTGGATGCACCCAATATTTCGATGCGCTTTCTAATATTGAATTTGTCACCCAGTATTATTTTGCTAATAACACTGGGCAACAAATTTTCATAAAAGTCATGCCTCTGAGATAAAAGTAGTCATTTCTTAAAGATTTCAAGGTGCTGAACACGAATATAACAACGCAAATTCAAAATTGACTACCATTTCTGAGATCTCTGCAATACTTTCTTATATAATAGAGTAATACGTAAATATGGCATGTATCGGTAAAACTCCTACTACGATGTCACTTTGCCAGTCACTTCTACAGCTGCTCAAGATCATCTCTGGCGAGCATCCAACAGTAGTCAGCCAACATTGAAGTGAACCAATTTTCCTGCTATCGTTTCTCTATCGATGCAATGTCCTGGTGAAGACGTTCACCATGCTCATCACTAACCATGCCGCAGTTGTTGGGGAACAAATCTAGGTGAGAATGGAGAAAACGGATCTTTAAGGACATATTGCAGCCAAGTTTGTGATACAGAGATAACATATCCTTATCCAGTTTCTTGTAGTTATCTGCCCTGACATTCCCGAGGAATTTAGTTTCACCAGACGAAACAGTCCCAAACCTTTTTCTCGTACCCTGAAGCAGGTTGTCAAACATCTGATCTCTGAACAGCTCGTGGATCTAAGGACCCACAAAAATTCCCTCTTTAATTTTCACTTCACTGAATCAAGGGACTTTCTCAGCCAAGTACTTGAAACTGATGCAATCCAGTCCATGGCTTTTACGAAGTTTTTCATCACACAGAGTTTGATGTGTAGGGACGGTAGCAGGATTCTGTGCGTTTCTGCCAGTGCTGGGTGTTCCACATTCTTCTCTCTGGCCTTCAGAGATTTCCTTCAAGGCACGTTTCTCTTCACGTAGTGCAGTCTGCTCGGCTGTCCCATTCACATAAGAAACAGCAGTCTGATAGTGATTATCCACCAGCTGATATAAGATATCCTCTGCCTCTGCTCACCTTGGGCTGGCAACCCCCAAGAAAACAGAAAACACAGCAGCAGATTTTCCCTCAACATAGGCCCACTAGTGAAGCAAGTCCGGGATCCATAATCAAGTTCAAATCCATAAACCATTACAGTCCAGTGGATATAAATGGTGAGCACTAACACCCTGTGAAGTTGACCACTCCTCATCAGGGCAGAGAAAAACAAGTGGCCATGGATGAAAAGATCAGTAGGCCATGCTGATCAGGGAGCCCACCCCCACCGTTCTCTCCCAGAAAAGAATATCTGTTTTGAAAAGTATTAGCGGCCTGCATCATGAGAAGGCGGGATCGAAGATTAGGTACTAGGCCTGGCCGCTTCTGTGCATCATCACCGGAGACTGGTACACAGCTCTACTTCCAGAATATGCTAGGCCTACTATCATTCCCATTAAAAAAATAAATAAAATAATAATAAATACCCCCTCAAGCAGCTGCTTGCCACAGAGGTCTGACAGGAGCCTGTCAGTTTATATGCCATAGTAGAAGGCATAGTAGAAGGTCTGAGAGGATGGCAAGACCTCAGCAGAAAAACGACACATACATCCATGCCTTACCCGGGGCTCGAACCCAGGTCCCTTAGATCCGTAGCCAAGCGCTCTAACCACTCGGCCATGGAACGAACGATCGTTTATATTAATGCATTTATCATACACCAAAGAGTCAAAATATTTTGACCACCTGCTAAATATGATGTTGGTCCTCCACGTGCCGCCAAAATAGCTCTTACCCGACGAGGCATGGACGCTACAATATTTTTAAAGGTATCATGTGGTATCTGGTAGTAACACGTTACCAGCAGATCCTATAACTCTTGTAAGTTATGTGGTTGAACCGCCGCAGATCGGTTATGCTATTCCAACACAAATCACAGTTACTCCACTGGATTGATGTCTGGGAATTTGGAGGCCAGGGCGATACCTGAAATGTTCAGGGCGATACCTCATGTTCCGCGAACCATTCTCGAATAATCCGGACAGTGTGGCATGGCGCATTATCCTGCTGAAAGAAGGTACTACTAGAGCAGGCATGTCAAACACGCGGCCAGGAACTGTTCTGCGGCACGCCAAGATTGATAACCAATAAATAAATAAAATAAATACCCCCTCAAGCAGCTGCTTGCCACAGAGGTCTGACAGGAGCCTGTCAGTTTATATGCCATAGTAGAAGGTCTGAGAGGATGGCAGGACCTCAGCAGAAAAACGACACATACATCCATGCCTTATCCGGGGCTCGAACCCAGGTCCCTTAGATCAGTAGCCAAGTGCGCTAACCACTCGGCCATGGGACGGCCGATAACCAATACGTTTATTTAACTTTTGACAACACTGGATTCTTTAATTAAAATTATAAGTACGTACACGGTACATGAATTAAATAAACGTATTTCAGAAAACATTTTCATTTATATATAAGGGAAACTATTGCGCATAAATGTATATGTCGGAGCCCGATCGTAGAATTGCGAACAACTATTTTGTGCGAACAGCTATTTTCCACTTTAAAAAATAATAAAACTGCGGAAAGATCAAGATTAACAGACAAGCATGTGCAAGCAATTTTAAAAATAACTACAGCTCAACAAATTCAACCAAATTTTGAAGATTGGTTAATGAAAAACGTTGCCAAGTTTCTTCAAAAAAGAAAAGATGATATTATTTTATTTAAATAATGTTAATTTGAAAAAAAGAAACTTTCCTACATACATATGTATTTTTTAATATGTTTATATTCTGTATATTATTATTTTGTATGTATTGATTTGTTTATAATAAAAGCTATGCTTCATCTTTATTTCCATTTGTTTTTTTTTTTGTTTTGCGGCCCGCGATTTAATATATAATACTTAATATGGCCCTCGGTGGTTAACGAGTTTGACATGCCTGTACTAGAAGGATATACTGTTGCCATGAAAGGATGTTCCCGGTCTGCAATAATGTTTAGGTAGGTGTAAACGTCATAATTTCTTGCAGATGAATGACTGGACCCAGGGTTTCCCAACTGAACATTGCCCAAAGCATTATACTTCATCCACCGGTTTGTTTTCGTCCTATGGTTCATCCTGGTGCCAATTCTTCCCCAGGTAAACGACACACCCATACCCGGCCGTCCACATGGTGCAACAGGAAATGGGATTCATCGGACCAGACGACCTTCTTCCAATCATTCAAGGTCCAGTTTTGATGCTCGCGTGCCCATTGTAGGCGCTTTCGACGGTGAACCGAGGTTAGCATGGGCACTCGGGGAGGCCTGCACTACGCAGCTCCATTTGCAGCAGGGTTCGATGTTCTATGTGTTGTGACACATTACTCCCGTCATTCAAATTACGGGCGAGCTGCACCACAGTATCCCATTTTTTTTGGCTCATACCATATGGAATAGCCTTCTCTCACCTCTAGCATTGATGAGCCGTGGTTAGCCCACACCTTGCCGGCGGTTGGTGGTTTTTTCCTCCTCGGACCACTGTTTGAAGGTACTAACCATGGCTGACCGTGAGCACCCCACAAGCCTTCCCGTCTCGGAAATGACCCGGTCACTAGCCATTACAATTTAGCCTTTGTGAAACTCACTTAAGTCCGTTGCCTTTCCCATTTGAAGAAGAAGAATAACACTGATTAACAGAGCTCAGTATCAGGTGTTATTTATACTGTTTCATGACCTTCACACACGACGTCGTTTATCTGCATTTGTTTCGATTTGGATAAAGATGCGCTGGACATAATGTTTGGCTCTTCCGTGTATAAGGCACCTTGAATATTTTCCTTGTCTCACCCATCTAAACCTATTGCTGATTATAATTTCAGCACTTCCACATTTCGCTCTAAAAAATCAGTGTGTTTAAACAGCTATAGCTCGTAAGATATTTTTTAATAATAAATAACATTTTAATTAGTGCTGACAGATTTCAATGTACGCTTATACAAATTCACCCTGTTGGTTAATTATAACATGTCACGTGTAGAATAGAAACCCTCGTAAATATACAATTAGTCATGTTCATTATTCGAAAATTATTTTAACAATAATAAATTTTTAATTTTTAATTTTCATTACCAAACAGTCATTTATGCCTACCATGTAGAGTACATGTAGAGATTTAACCGCTTCTTGTTCCTACCTTTTAAATCGTTTCCTTTTTGTAAAAATGTGTTATAGATGAAACATACATAAACAAATAAAACACCCGAAGCATTTTTATCCAGTCATAATAAAGGAATAAAATTAAAAGTATGTCAACCAGGTTAGAATTTTGGAACGTATCCCCCCTCCATCTATTATTTCTTATAAAAAAATGCGTAACCCATTTTTATACAGTCAAGGCTTCAGTTTACACCAAAAATAATTAATTTTTATTTATCACTTGTGAATCTGGCTACAGTCGTAAATTTGTTATGTTCAATTTACAGAGCTTATCGGCGAATTTTAGCAGTTTATCTGGTCCGATATGGCTCGTCTCAGCTTACTTCCTAGTTTATTTAAATAAAGCTGGCTGAACGTGGAGCCATTGTGAACTCTAGAGTCGTCGGTACCGGAAATTATGAACTACAAGTTTGGAACGATAACAACTGAGCTACGTAAGTCCTCCTCTTTCTATGTGGTATCTTCTGCAGCAAAAGATTTCAGGTATGCATACACGTAATCACAGCATTCCAAGAGATGATCTGGTAATTTCGCCTCTGCAAATTGCTCGCTAATTTGCTTCTAATTAACGAGATACAGATGCAATTATCAGTACAAATTCAGCACAATGACTCTGCAATTTGATTACGAGTGGATACAACGACAACTGGTTCGGCCGTCGTGTGTGTAGAGAACTCTCGGATGTTCGCTTTCTTCGTAGCAATTGTAATCATTTCACTCCAAAGTACTTCATTAGAATTAAGGCAAGATTAGAGTTGCTTTTTGTTCTTTTGCACTAAAAAGGACAAGGCCTTTCCTAGGTAGGTGGTAAGCGAATCGTATTAACCAATGAAATAAAAAAACATTTCGTTTAGGAAACTTTTAATTTGTTTCTGCCCAGCTGATCTCTGCTAAAAAAAAAACTTGCTCCGCAGAAGTGCAGTATTGGTGCCTCAGCCGCCATCTTGTTTTATTTCACCGCGGTGAAAAAAAAATTCTGAATGGTAAAAGCAGTCCGTTCCGCTTCTACCTTAAGATGCGTATTGAGGATATTGGATTGGATTGTTTTACCTCTGAACGGTACTTCTTTGCACACCATGGGCTAAATGGCCAGGTCACATGGACCCCGAAGGCTCAGAGAAGGTTGGGGGAGGGGACCCACGGACAAACTGGAACAGCTGTTGGGAGACAGATGGTAGTCTCCCGTCAAGGCCATCCAGCGTGTTCTTCAACGTAACACTCTCTCGCATACGGGGTCACGGCTTAACGTCCCATCCGACGGACGGCGGTCTTTCCAAGCCCTTCGGTGTCCCCTACTGACCATGGGCAGAGCGGGGAATTTTGCGGAGATAAATCTCAACGCTGACCCAGCTGGGACTCGAACCTGGGAACTACAGATTACGAGCCTGGCGCGCTACCGACTGAGCCACCCCCGCCCCCATTGAGGATATATATATATATAGGCAGAACTGCAGTATAGGGTTCTTAGCCGCCATCTTATTTCGCCGCGGTGAAAAGAAAAGTCAATGGTAAAGGTATTTTTTTTTAAGTAATCCGCATCTACCCCCGCTCAGAGGTAAAACAACCCAACCCAACCCGCATCTACCTTGAGATGCGTATTCCACAAACCTCACCCCAAAACAACCGGGGTAATCTTGTACTTATGCACAGTCAGAATAACACCTGACATGTTATCAGGAATTTCATTATAAACCCAGCAGCAAAGCCTATTCTCCTATTTCTCACGTGACACAAATCCCCATTCTTTCTCACATAATAATATTAAAATGGATAAACATACTCAAGATTACAACCATTCAGAAGAACTAAAGCACCCTCATTGGATCTGTTTCTAGCCAGTGCTGGAATTAAGGTGGAGGAAACCTCTCTATTTAAAGAGATGTGGAAGTTTCGAAAATTTAACAGCAGTAACACCAGTGTTAGCATAGTTGGCTACTAATCATAGGAATCCAGTTTTAAGTCCGGAGTTAAGGCACAGATGTTTCCTTTCCTGTGTTGGCCTTCTGCTGCAGGGGCGAGGGAAGGAGTTGGTTTTTGGTAGCACGCCAGGGTCGTAAACTACATTTCTCAGGTTCGAGTTCCACTTAGGCCAGCATTGAGATTTATCTCCACTAAACCACCCTATTCTCGGTCAGAAAGGGGGACGCCATAGAGTCCCCTTTCGGCATGTGAACCATATTTTGTGCACGGTAAAGAACATACTGGTTAGCCTTGACGGAAAGTTACCACACAATCGCAATATCCAAGAAAAATCCATAAGATATCTAAAATGAATATTAGATATCCATTAGCTGTCTATGATATATCCCGTGGCCGAGTGGTTAGCGCTCTTGGCTGTTGATCTAAGGGACCTGGGTTCTAGCCCCTGATTAAGGCATGGATGTTCGTGTTGTTTTTCTGCTGAGGTCCTGCCATCCTCTCAGATTTTCTACTGTGGCATATAAACTGACAGGCTCCTGTCAGACCTCTGTGGCAAGCAGCTGCTTGAGGGGGTATTTATTATTATATTCAGGATATTGTGGCTGTAAGGGCATCTGTCTGCTAACAGCAGTTAAATTGATCCCCTTCGCTCAATATTCTCCGAGTCCTTGAGATCCTTTTGACCTGGTCATTTAGCCCATTGTGTGCAAAAAAAGTGACGTTCAGGGGTAAAACACTCTTCAGCTGAGGTCTGGGCATCCTCACAGATCTCTGCGGGGAAACGATTGAGGAGCAACTTATTTATATTTAATGCCAGTAATAAGAACTCTTACCTCAAAAGTCGATTTAAATAACTACTGTATTATTTGAAACCAGGTAACAAGTGAATATATTAGAAATGAAGGTTGTTTGCTTCGCAATTTATATTGTTGATAAAATTATATTAATAATTACTATAAAACTTTTTACATAAAAGGGAAACTTTTATAAGGTTCTTAGCATTTGTGTTAATGCTGTTAAATATTGCAGTTTCCATAACTCTTTGAACGCTAAATACTCTGAAAATACATGCTGTGGATGTAAATCTTTAATTTATCGTCATAATTGCTTCGCAATTTATATATCTGACCAGTAATATACAGAGACTTCGAACAATTTTGTTGGTTACAGATTCATTCACATATAGTTCACCTGCAATTAAATGTTCCATTATGTCACTGTCAAAAGGAAAAAAACGAAAGATGCAAATTTTAAAGTAGAGCATTAAAAGGAAAATCAAGAATAATTTAAAAATAAGTCTTCAGCGATACGATTTTCTTTAGCAATTGTGCAATTTACCCAAGACACGGCCAGTGCTTAAAAACAACTAGTAGCAGATTACAGTATTTATGAAATGGGGATGTGGCGCCATCTAGTGCGGAAACATCAAGTCGCACTATGTGGCACTGTCGTCCTCTGAACAAAAATGTTTATTTCGTACAATATTTTGGAATTAGTTATTATCCCCTGTTTGCTACATAGGCTACACTGCAGTATAGGGTCCTCAGCCGCCATGTTGTACTTTTCCAGAAAAAGCTATAAGGTTGAGCTACAATACGATATCCATCCGCATGTTCCAATATTTATGACTGATATTCTTTCTAATGAGATTATTTGTTTTCGGGGCTTTTCTTAACTTGATTCTTTAGCGATGAGTGTTATTTAGGAAATATAAATTGATATTTATTTTAGGGGCTTTATTTAAGTTCGAAACGAGGTTTCATTGTTTAGCGATAAGCGTTGTTAATGAAATCTTTTGATGAGATTATTTATTTTTGGGGCTTTTTTTCAGTAAGGAACAAGAAGTTATTCTTTAGCGATAAGCGTTAATAAAATCTAATTTTGATGAAATTGTTTAATTTTCGGGGGGGGGGTTTAAGTGCAAAACGAGGGTTCATTTTATAGCGATAAGCGTTGTTAAAATCTTGTTTTCGTGACATTATTCCCAGTAATTCTTAAAAGTGCAGAAACATGATTTTCTTCTATGTAGCGTTTCATATTTTATATATATCCTCAATACACATCTTAAGGTAGATGCGGAAAGGACTACATTTACCATTCAGACTTTTTTCACCGCGGCGAAATAAAACAAGATGGCAGCTGAGGACCCTATATTGCATTTCTGCCGCTACGTAATTAATCTCTAGATTAGAGGTCCAGTGCTAGAACAAAAACGAAATTCTTGCTCCCGGTCCAAAAATTCGGAATTTTTGCCGCCCGCTATACAATTGCGTATTTACCTATAGAAGCTATGTAAGCTTAAGTCTAGAACGCCAAAGTTTTGTTTTAAGGGCGGAAGTTTTCCAGAAGGGAAAAACAATAAATATCAACTGGAATCATCGGCTGCGGCGAATATGAAATTATAGTTTTCACAAGGAAAAAGTTCGTCATTTTACGATTTTAGCACCCTCCAACGGTGGGAACTCGAACTAATGAGAGATTTGGAATATACGTACGGTGACCATACGTCCTTTATTTAAGAGGACAGTCCTTTAGATTTATTGTTTTCTAAAATGGCCATTTTGTTCTTTTTTTTGTGAATTAAAATAGTAAACTGAATATTGGCACGCAGTAGATATATAGTAGCTAGTTCGCATCTATTAATTTATAGTCGTTAATTTTTTTTTATTAAAAATTGCAAAAGTTTGCATAATTCTAAAATATTACAAGGCTAGTACCCAAGGTACTCTGTCCTGCTTGGAGCCCAGGTTCCAGTCCCCCGAGGCTATCATCTTAATCAGGCCCAACCACAGATTTGGTAGGCACTATCTGTCGTTGAGCAGGATATAATCAAGAGATTTTCTCCCTTTCAATATCAGCTTCTTTTACGACTTCATTACTCTCATTTTTCATCGTCATTACTGTGCTAATAAGCCTTAGCAGAGTAATAAAGTTAGACTAAACCTTGATACGCGAAAACTATACAAAGGAGTGAAGCTTTCATCTGATCATGTCACAAGGGGCAACTTTGGACTTTGAAACTGTTTTTTCGCTATATCATAGGACTTTCTCCACCAGATTTTTCACTTTCAAGGTGATCTTTACTGCAGTTGTATAACATTATTTTGTCTGCTTCTATTATTGATATGACAAAAATCTGGTTTTCTCAAATACGTTGGGACTTATAAACAGCAAAATCAAACCATTTACTCAGTTGTAGGGTTCTTACTTCTAGATCAGTGGTTTCCAATGAAGTCATTTTAGAAATTCGTGGGGGCATTTGTTTTGCCAAACTGATAACGGGTGCGATATCGCTATGTAGTTTTCAGCTACAATGAAGTCGCATCATACGCGCATTTAACTTACGCTAATTTAACTATACGAGCTCGGCAATGAAAAACAAAAAATAATTCAACCAGTACAGGCGGATCAGCGGTATTAAATTCATTCAATTCAACTGACCATTCGACTCAATGAGAGGTCCCAGAGTTAGCATGAGATGAAAGACGTGGATCTATAATTCCCTCACTCAGTCTCTTTACATTGCTGAGGTCAGGTCGTTCTAGATGGGAGAGGGCTCGATCGTTAAAATCGTGACGTCACGTTCAGGGCCGACCGTTTAGCTCGCTCTGCGGCATTTCGACTTGAGTTGCAGACGTTTTGCAGGCTTTTTATTATTTTAAATTAATGCAAGAATCACACTGAATTTTACTTTGACATATTCCGTTGAATGTGTATCTTAAGCATTATTTTATGTGTTATTATATATTTTTTTTGTACAAAAAACTTAACCAACTGGAAATGAATAAATAATAATAAATTTTCAAAAATAGTGGGATATTTCAATGTTATACGAATTGAAAACTATATTCCAAACGTCCTTTGAAATAATTTTTTCTAGCTAACTATTTATATCAAGGATATTTGTTGCCAATTTTCAATCCTTCTAAGAATTGTAAAGGATATATAATTTTGCTGTTTCTTAAATAAAGAAATTGTAACACTTAAATGCTCGTGCCCGTATTGTGTTGTTGCCTCTAGCAAGTGCCTTATGGGAAATCCGGCCCTGATAATTCCAAATTGTTCGATAATGAATCTGATCACAAAAGTAAAACAAATTGTGATCAAATGGAAAAAAACGTAACACAAAAATGGACACAAAATTTTTAAGCTCCAATTTTAATACTTGGTAAAAAGGGGCATTCGACACGAAACGGTTGGGAACCGTAAATTACCAATAATTAGTTGTAACACGATATATTTTTTTAATAAAGATCAGTTCACATTGCATTTTGATCAACAAATCTCATCATTCACCGTAAAATAATGTTAGTGAAATCAAATCATATTTCTTCAATTTTCCCTTCTGGACTTTAGTGTGAGAAAGATAAAGCTGTCGCACACTTATCGCTTCACAAGTCAACGATAAAAGATTAGAACAGAAAATAACAGGAGTTTACCTGTTTTCAATTGACAAAGTTGTTCTCTTAACCCTACTTCACCTTTCATTTACCCGTCATGATAAGTCCTCTTGCAGTTGTGAACAACAGATTGCAACGTTGTTTGATTTCGTCAACTTTTAGATAAGAAACTATCTCTAAACTTGAGATCGTTGAACATCATGTACTCTCTTCACAATGATCTTTCGAAGAAATTATGACTATATGTGTTAAAAAGAATTAGTGTTCAAGTTTTAATAATAAATTATATGATTATTGAAAAACCTATGACTACATGTGAACAACAAAAAATTTTGCGACAAAAAATTTACGCAAAATCATTGTGAATTTATAGCGGCAGCTTTACATGTGTGACCAACTTCATTCATACCTAAAACCAAGGGTAGCCAATTTGTGGCACGCATCTGATTATTTTGTTTTCCCAAATTCATTGGGTGAAGTGCAACACTGTCCTTTCCCATTGAAAATTTGTGAAGCTCCTGGAAGAACAAAACAGCCATGTTGGACTATTCAATTAAACAAACCATCTAGCAGCAATTCAGTAAATTTTTCCGTTAAGCTTTATTTTTCGCTATGCGTTTTACGTGGAAAAACATTTAACTATTAGGCATAAACTGGAAGGAGAGCTGTGTACCAATCCCTAGTGATGATGCACAGAACCGGCCAGGTCTAGCAACTATTGTCCGACCCCGCCTTCTCGTGGTGCAGACCGTAGTACCTTTCAAAAGAGATATTCTCTTTTGGAAGGGAACGGAGGTGAAGGGCTGCCAGTTCAGTATGGCCTACTGATCTGGTCATCTATGGCCACTTTTTCTTTTTTTTTCAACCCTGCTGAGTAGTGGTCAACTTCACAGGGTCCTGGTGCTGACCATTTACACCTACTAGACTGGACTTGTTTATCGATTTGAGCTTGATTATGGACAGAGGCCCACCAGTGCAGGTGGGCCTCTGTTGAGGGAGAATCTACCGCTGTGTTTTCTGTTTGCTTCTGGGTTGCCAGCCCTAAGTGAACAGAGGCATGGGATACCTTTTATCAACTGGTGGATAATCCTAATCAGAGGCCGTCGCAGGTACCTGAACCTTACTTAGCTAGTTGGGCATCGTCAAGCCTAAACTGGAGTAATGTGTCTCAGGCAGGCCATATGGCTCTTGAAAAAGTCCTCTTGAAAAGGTGGTGCCTGAAGTTCCTACCAGCATCGGTGACTTCAGCCTTTAGCGGAGGAGGAACAGGTCTTTGCCCCATGCCTACGATCAGGGTACTGTTTGATATTGTTGGCCCTACCTATCTCAATAAACCTAGTTTCTTTAAAAATCCTACTAATCATTTTCTCTCTGCAGGTAAGTGGAACGTGAGGACATTATATAGAGGTTATTCTCTTGATGTCCTCACGCAAGAATTACAGCGCTATAACCTAGATATTCTAGGCTTGCAACAGACCAGATAGATAGGTAAAGGTGAGATACTTAAAAATAACTTTAAATTTCTCTTTACAGGGAAGGAGGATGGAAAGTATCACTATCGCGTGGGTCTGCTCCTCAGCAGACCTGCTACTGATGCTGTTCTAGGATATGAGTGCATTAATGAAAGGTTTTTTAGAGCAAAATTTCACACAAGCATTAAAGACTTGAATGTTATCTGCTGTTATGCCCCCACTGAGGATGAGGATGAGAAGGATAGGTTTTATGGACAACTTCAGGATATTTTGAATTCTGTCAAGAAAGGAGATATTAACTCTTGTTCTAGTTGACTTCAATGCCAAAGTTGGTACTGACTCTGACATTTGGGGAGGGGTGATAGGCCCTTTTGGTATTGGTAGATGCAATGGCAATGGGCAATGTCTCCTACAGGTAAGTAAACTCAATGGTTTCAGAATAACTAACACATATTACAAACACCGCGACATACATAAGTAGACATGGATTTCACCTGATGGGCTGCATAAGAATATGATTGATTATATATTAATTAACAGAAAATGGGCTAGTTCTGTTAGGAATACCAGGTCATATAGGGGAGCTAAAATTGGATCTGACCATTACCTTGTTAAAAGTGTCTTGCAACTTAAACTTAAAAAGTGTTGTGCTAAAATTAAAAAACTTACCTTTAATACTGAAGCTCTGAAAGACCCAGTTATAGATAAAGCTTACCATGATAGGTTACTTAGTCATTATGACAGTCATGGTTTGCTTACTACTGAACTTGAGGAAGAATGGGGCCGTTTTAAACAGGCTTTTTTGGAAACTAACAGTACTCTTTTAGGAAAAAAGGAGCAGAGGAGACAGAATTATTTGAATGATAAGGCACTTGAGCTTATTTCGGAAAGAAAGACCTGCAGGAATGTCCTTAATCAGTACCCTATTAGTCCTAACAGAAAAGATTACAGAGAGCTTAATAAACGTGTAAAGGATCAGTTAGCTGCTGATAAGAATTTTTTTGGATTGATGGCTTGGCTGACAAAGCCGAGGAAGCAGTTAGACAGCACAGCAGCAGAGAGCTGTACCAGAAAGTTGAAGTTTTGGGTGGTAGAAAACGAACAGGTATACAGGGATTGAAGGATAAATAAGGTAAGGTTACAGAAGGTGAGGATTCTGTCATGGCTAGGTGGGCTAAGCATTTCAGTGATGTTTTAAACAATGTGTCTAATTCTACTACCATTGTTTGTAATGAAGATATATGCATTACTGGCTTTAATGTTGGCTCTATATCACAGTCTGAAATTATTATAGTTATTTCCAAACTTAAACTACATAAATCTCCAGGGGTAGATGAAATTACTACGGAAATGCTTAGAGCTGGGAATGTTTCGGTTACCATTTGGAGGACTGAAATTTTGAATATCTTTTATGATAAAGGCATGTTTCCTAATGATTTTACCAGAGTTATTATCCCTGTTTTTAAAAAAGGTGATCACAGTTCTTGTGACAACTATAAGGATATCAGCCTACTTTCTATTCCAGGTAAAGTTCTTTGCTTGATTGTGCTTAATAAAATTAAGAATCTGGTTGACAGACAATTGTGTGATGAGCAATGTGGATTCAGAAGTGGTAGGGGACGTATAGATCAGATATTTTCACTCAGGCAGATTCTTAAGAAATGTTTACAGTTTCAGAAACCTTTGGTTGCTAGCTTTGTTCATTTCAAAAAGGTTTTGACTCTGCTGATTGTCATAATTTGTGGTTGATTGTGAGATCATATGGTATACCAGACAAGTTAGTTAACATAATGAAAGCTCTCTATAATAACACTGAATCGTGT
Source organism: Ryuthela nishihirai (assembly GCA_038380435.1). Taxonomy (NCBI): domain Eukaryota; kingdom Metazoa; phylum Arthropoda; class Arachnida; order Araneae; family Heptathelidae; genus Ryuthela; species Ryuthela nishihirai. The sequence continues at coordinate 12,136 of JAWZYU010001243.1, read as the reverse complement.
GTGAGAGTTGGTAAGTCTTGTAGCAATTGGTTTAGCATTACTTCTGGTGTTCGACAAGGTGCATTTTGTCTCCTTTTCTCTTTAGTTTGGTTATTGATTATGTTATGCGAAATTCACTTCAAGGGAAAGATTTTGGCCTTAAATGGACTGGAGATACGAAAATTTCTGATTTAGATTATGCTGAAGATTTAGCCCTTTTGGCAGATGATGTTGATGAGATGAACTCTTTCATTCAAGCTGTTGATGAGACTGGTACTATAGTAGGTTTGGTAATAAACAGAGAGAAAGCTGAAGTGATGAAATTGGTCAGGCAGGCTGTGATAATTATCAGGCAGGCTCTGTTAATCTGAATGATTGCAGTCTTGAGCAGGTGCCACAGTTTAATTATCTTGGAAGCTATGTAACAGACACTGGTGATGTGCGGCATGAGATTAACCCTTTCTGGACCATAAGGTTTCTAAGTGTAAATATTAGTATGTAACTGTTTATTTTAGTTTGTTTAGACGTAAAATAAATAAAAATCACAAGAAAAATACATAACAATGTGTAGTTTTTTTTGGAATTTTATGGGAAATATTTTTCCCCATGGACTATAAAGGTAACACAAATTATAGTTAGGCTTATTATGCAATGTCTTTTATTTATTGGTTTATTAGAACAAAACCTTAACTAAAATGATACAAAATTATGAAATAAAATTACTATACAAAATGATGTGCTAATTATGATATTCTGCAAAGCAATTTCTTTTGGTAGTGAGGCAAAGATGGACATTGCACATAGTACATATATTATGCGTCCTGAAAGTTCTGTTTTTGTTTTCTAAACGTTCCCGTTTACGTAATTGCGTTCGGCATACGTTCTATTTTGACATTCTGTATAAAAAATGCAGATAAGGTTAGAATTAAATACGACAATCACCAATTTTAAAATGGGAAAAATGTTTCCCTTAGTCGTGAAAGGGTTAACAGACGAATAGGTATTGCTGCCGGGACTTTTAAGAATCTATGGAGATTGTGGAGAAATAGGCGTATACACCTAAAGACTAAAATTAGACTGTATAATAGTTTGGTTCTTTCTAGTGTTAGTTATGGTAGTGAAACTTGGACGCTGTGTAAACAAGAGGAAACTAGATGCTTTTGATTCTAGATGCTTACGCAGTATCTTGGGTATTAGGTGGTTTAACTTTGTAACTAATGATGGGGTTAGGCAAAAGAGTCTGCAACCTCCTTTAAGCAGCATATTGTGCAGAGAGAGACTCCGCTGGTTTGGCCATGTTGCCCGTATGGATAATTATAGATTGGCGAATAAGGTTATGAACAGTGTGCCTAGAGGCCTCAGAAGGAGGGGGAGGCCTAGGATGCGGTGGGCAGACAATGTCAAACAGGACCTTGTTAGAATTGGTGTGCAGTGGCCGGATGCAGCAGATGTAGCTCAGGACAGAAATGCTTGGAGAATTAAACTGCACGGTCTGGTTGGACCTCCGTAGCCCATGGCTGCTTGAGGATGATGATTCGAGGAAGAGCATTTTAATTCAATTATAATGTTTAGTGATTTTTTTAATTAGTGCAATGAATATTATTCATGCAATGTAATGTTAGTTTCCTGCTGCCTAAAAGTCAATTGTGTTTTAGATTACCCAGACATTTTTTCATCAAAATAACTGAGATTAGCCGAATAGAACGTTAACTATAGTAATGCTTAGGTAGTTGTTGATTAAATATTAACATTAAACAAGGTAATTATTTTAAATATTAAAATTTTATATATAAATTAAATAATTTAAAAATATACAAATGCAAGGACAATAATGCTACATAAAGCAAACCAAAGTTATCATAGCAAAAATATCTACTCCATCATTTTGTAACTACCAAGTAATAACATTTACAAAAAAATTTATTGATATTACTTTTTATATAAGTTAGTAAAAATGTAATATAAAGATGGCAGTGAATTATGGCAAAACGCGTTTAATGACTTTCAAATGACTGCATATAAACCTAATTTGGATACTTCATGGAATATTATTTGTAAGTCTTTAGCTATGCAACTTTACAAATATGTTTTTCTTGTTTGAATACCATACATAAAAGTTTTGTGTAGTTTAAATTTCTAGTACAGTGGACTCCCGTACAACGCGGGGGATACGTTCCGCGTTATAGGAAATCGCGTTATACGGGACATGCATTATCAGACGAATTGTCTATCCCCATATTTTCAATCTAAAAATGATCTGGAAAAAGAATTGTTTTTAAATAACGATAACAATAAATACGAAACTATGGACTCTTCAAGCGATGAATCTGTACAACCAATATTAACAAGACGGCGTCGTTGGAACTTATTTCTTGATACTTACGAGAGTTAATGAATGTTAAATAGTGAAGTACATATTTTAATTTTAATTAAAAGTTGAATAAAAATATTTTCCTCTTATATCTTTAAATGTGCATATTATTTTTTTGATAAACCTTTACATATTTTAAAGCTGTCAGCTTCACTGTGCATATATAAACAACAGGTAAGTGTATACATTTGCTTTTCTAAACAAAAAATCAAAAACTATGTCAAAATGTTAAATTTTTCTTACGCGTAATACGGGACTGTTTATCGCGCTGTATGAGTACTAGTCGCAATTTTTCCGTCGCGTTATACGGGAGTCCACTGTATTGTAATTACACTTTAGGTCAGTGGTTCTTAACCTGGGAGGTGCACCACCCCAGGGGAGGTGTGAGATGCCTCCCATCACTAATTTGTTTCTAATAATTTTTTCTTATATAAATGCACCTTTCAATGTTTTCACTTCATCTAGATTAATTAAAACACATTCAACACATGCTTGTTCGTTATGTATACTCGTCACATTTTGACCTATTGAACATTTCCAACATTATTTTAATTTTTGCTTGAATTTCTAGACCCCTAAAAGAAGATAAAATGCCAAAGAAAAGGAAACATAATGAAGATTACGTGAAGTTTGGGTTCGCATATTCTACTGATCGTTATGGAACAGAAACTCCTCAGTGTTTTTTATGTGAAAAGGTTCTTTGTAACGATAACATGAAGCCTGCTAAACTCCGAGAGCATTTCACAAAAATGCATCCAGGAAATTCTGGAGACGCTCTGGAAATGCTAAAACTGAAGAAAGTTCGATTCCACTCATCGGGCATCTTAAACAAGTGGGGTTTTAGACCAATACAAAAGCCACTCCCTGAAGCTTCCTATAAAGTTGCATATCAGATCACGAAGAACAAAAAGCCACAATCAATAGGCGAGACACTGATCAAACCTTGTGCCCTTGAAATGTGTCGAAGTTGTTATTCGGTAAGCATCAGATGAGACAGATTTCAGAAATACCTCTCGATGTTATTCAATCTAGAATTCAGGATATGTCTGCCGATGTTTTGGGACAACTTATGGAAGAACTTAAAAAAACGACTCTGCCCTTTGGACTTCAATTATATGGAAGCATCGATGAATCTCAGTGCAGTCAACTTTTGGTCTTTGTAAGGTACGCCACAGGAATGTCCATTAAAGAATAATTTTTATTTTGTGAACCCCTGCTGGCTGCCACAAAAGCGCTGAAATGCTAAAAGACAACTTCATCGATTTGCAAACCAAAGCGTTGCTCAAGTAAAGCTTCTACAATCAAAGTCTTGATGTGTTTTGGTGTTCTCAAATGGCTGCCTACCCAATTTTGGCAAAGAATGCGATTTCAGTCTTAATCAAAGAATTCTTTGAAAATAATGGACTGGATTGGAAGACAAAATTGGGATTCATAACCCCCCGATGGTGCACCTTCGATGCTGGGAAAGAAATCTAGTTGTACAGCTTTGGCGCTGACGGAGTAATAGTTACCACAGGTTTCCCACTGGTAATAGTTACCCACTATTTTCTTCATCGTCATGCATTGGCATTAAAAACTCTTCCTCCAAGACTGAAATCAGTCATGGACAACGCTATCCAAGCAGTTAACTTCATTCGATCTCGAGCTTTGAATCACAGACTCTTCAAAATATTATGCCAAGAAGCTGGAGCTGAAGATGAAATCTTATTATATCACACAGAAGTGCGTTGGCTTCCACGTGGACAAGTATTCATTCGTGTTATGGAACTTAGAGCCGAAATAACGGTGTTTCTTCGAGAAAAGGAAATCAAGCTGTGTAAAATGTTTGAAACTCAAGCTTTCATTGTTTCGTTGGCTTATCTTACGGATATATTTTCGCACTTGGATGACCTGAATATTTCAATTCAAAGTTCGGATGTTAGTGTTCTAGATGCGGGTGAAAAAATCACTGACTTCCAGCTAAAACTGGCACTTTGTAAGAGACGTTTGGTGAAGGGTAATTATGCAAATTTCCCTAGTTTGAGAAACATTTTTCTTTCTGGAAGGGCTCGGCAGAGACAGCCCCAGACTGGATTCCTAGCGAGATTTTATGTCATCTGGAAAATCTCATTGACTCTTACTCTGATTACTTCGTCCAAAACGAATCGAAAAAAGATCAGTGGATTCGAAATCCTTTCATCTTTAATTTGGATTTGATGGATGACGCTGAAATGCTAAAGGACAACCTCATCGATTTGCAAACCAAAGCGTTGCTCAAGTAAAGCTTCTACATTCAAAGTCTTGATGTGTTTTGGTGTTCTCAAATGGCTGCCTACCCAATTTTGGCAAAGAATGCGATTTCAGTCTTAATCCCATTTGCTACAACTCATCTGTGCGAATCTGGGTTTTCAGTGCTGGTCAGAGTGAAGACAAAGGCTTGGAATCGGTTAGATGTCAGGCATGACATGCGCCTCGCACTGTCAAAGACTGTCCCTCGAATTTCCGTCCTTGCTGACCGAAAACAACAACAGTCATCTCATTAAAATGGTTCTGAAAAACTTTTTCATTTATTTTTTTACTATTGTGTGCATGCGAAAAATTGCTAAGAAGTAATTTTGTATACTGATGTTCTAGTGATTAAGCTGAATTTATGAAGAGAGAGTTTTTGGTTTTTATTATTAAAATTGTTTATTTCATTTTGGTGAATTTTGATTTTTTGTGAAAAAAATAAAGGTCTTCTTTGGCATACAAAGTATACAGTCGTCATATTAATTTTATCTTGAATTAGTTGTACTTACGCTAAATGACACTGACCTCAGATCATGGGGTCTTTATCAAAAATTTCACATCCATAACACAACATGTGATATTATTTATTATTTTTTTGGGGGGGAGGTATGAATATTTATGATCACTCTCAACGGAGGTGTGAGAATAAAAAGGTTAAGAACCACTGCTTTAAGTAATGTGTAATAACATCCGTCTTTAGCGTTTTATTAAACGTCTGAGATTAAAATGCTATTTCAAAGACTGTTATACGAACGTAGAATCGATCAGTCATGATAGTATAATAACATAAAATAGAATATCAAATAATTAGCTTGTTCTGAACAAATGAACTAATGTTTTACCTTTGTCATGTAACTGCTTATCTATCTATCTCTAGAATTCAGTATTGGATTGTTTGACCTCTAAGCGGCACTTTTTTGCACACCATGGGCTAAATGGCCAGGCCACAAGGACCCCGAAGCCTCAGAGAAGGTTGGGGGAGGGGACCCACTGGAACAGCTGTTGGGAGACAGATGGTAGCCTCCCGTCAAGGTCATCCAGCGTGTTCTTTAACGTGCACAGGGTATGGCTCTCCCGCACACGGTGCCACGGCTTAACGTCAAATCCGACGGACGGTGGCCTTTCCAAGCCCATCGGTGTCCCCTACTGACCGTGGGCAGGGCGGGGAATTTTTGCGGAGATAAATCTCAACGCTGACCCAGCTGGGACTCGAACCTGGGAACTACAGATTACGAGCCTGGCGCGCTACCGACTGAGCCACCCCGAAATAAGTAATGTGCCTTCATAAAAAATGAAAAGTTGCCGGCCGAAACGGAAATTTCTGACTTTCTTCAAATTTCGCGCGTCTCCAATATGATAAAATAGTTTTTTCACCCAATTCCATGTGTAACTTGTGAAAATAAGAATTAATGTTGTTCAAAAAAAAAAATCATCGTCCCTTGCCACCTGATTGCGTGATAATACTCATGAATTAATTTTTAAAAAAATCGTGTAAGCGTAATAATTGACCTAAAATGAGTTTCCTCAAATATAAATGCATTCATAGATAAAAGGCTTAGAAAAAGATAGTCATATTAACCTCCTGCCCCATTAGAACTTTCTGGGTACGCTCCTGACAGCAGCACCTAGTAATATGGGAGGAACTATTTGTCATTTGTGGAGTCACATTTGAAGCTCACTTTTAAATATCATTTAAGAGCCTTTAAAACTGAAGAGAAATGTTATACTGCAATGGAAATCCGGTTTCTAACTCCCCCCCCATTCCCTCTTTTATTTGATTCAGTTTGTAGCTCCCCCCCCCCCGCCTGTTTATTTTTTCTGGATCCGAGACTGGTGTGTTATTACATTTTTATTCTTTGGTGATTGCAAATTAAAAATAAATCTACACAAGGCCCTATTTTCTATACCTTGACAGGCTGCAACTATTTTATTATCGTTTACTCAATATTGGGGCGGGGGTGGCTCAATCGGTAGCGCGCCAGGCTCGTAATCTGTAGTTCCCAGGTTCGAGTCCCAGCTGGGTCAGCGTTGAGATTTATCTCCGCAAAATTCCCCGCCCTGCCCACGGTCAGTGGGGGGACACCGATGGGCTTGGAAAGGTCACCGTCCGTCGGATGTGACGTTAAGCCGTGGCCCCGTGTGCGGGAGAGAAATACTCTTTGCACGTTAAAGAACACGCTGGATGGCGTTGACGGGAGGCTACCATCTGTCTCCCAACAGCTGTTCCAGTGGGTCCCCTCCCACAACCTTCTCTGAGCCTTCGGGGTCCATGTGACCTGGCCATTTAGCCCATGGTGTGCAAAAAAGTGCCGCTCGGGGGGTGAAACAACCCAACCCTTTACTCAATATTAGTTAACAAGGAGTTCCCCCCCCCCTCCACCAAAAAAAAAACCCTTTGGACCGCGCCTATGAATAGTTTTATAATTTTCCAGTTTTGAGCTTTCAAAAATTAAGGGGGTGTTGTAACACCACACTAAGTACTCTCACTGGGATATTCCTGTGCGTCTGTTTAATAGTATTCAATAACCTCTGTGGCAAGCAGCTGCTTGAGGAGGTATTTATTTTATATTTTTTTTATTTAATTCATATTATAGAGCATAAAATTTCAAGTGATTTAAAAATATGTGTATTAATATATTCTATTAGCTTAAAAAGCCTCAAAGGAAAAAACAAATTATTCAAAAGTGTCCCTACCTACAATAAAGTTGCGAGAGCTATTAAAAAAGTCTATATATAATTTGCAAGATGATAAAAATTAATTCAATGAATGAAGTAGCGTCAGCAGAAATCTCTCCAGAGTTGGTGATAAGATTGGATTGGATTGTTTTACCTCTGAGCGGCACTCTTTTGCACACCATGGACTAAATGGCCAGGTCACATGGACCCCGAAGGCTCAGAGAAGGTTGGGGGAGGGGACCCACTGGAACAGCTGTTGGGAGACAGATGGTAGCCTCCCGTCAAGGCCATCCAGCGTGTTCTTTAACGTGCACAGGGTATGGCTCTCCCGCACACGGGGCCACGGCTTAACGTCCCATCCGACGGACGGCGGCCTTTCCAAGCCCATCGGTGTCCCCTACTGACCGTGGGCAGGGCGGGGAATTTTGCGGAAATAAATCTCAACACTAACCCAGCTGGGACTCGAACCTGGGAACTACAGATTACGAGCCTGGCGCGCTACCGGCTGAGCCACCCCCGCCCCTTGGTGATAAGAAGATTTCAAAGAGCTCGATAGCTTCTTTTTTTTTATTGTTTTTCTTTTTCTCTTTTTTTAAAGAATAGGCAAAGAATGGCTATTAAATGTATTTATTCGAATACGTTTAAGTATTCGTCATATTTAGTATTTTTTTTTTATCTCATTTTCAAAAATATGTGATAATATTTTCACTTTGTCATCTCTGTCTGCCTATGTGTAGGCATCGAACTTTTATGCTCTTAAAAATAAATTAAAAATTATTTTTGTCTTGGATAGGTAATAAAGAAACATTACGATTCGCACTTTCCAAAAATCCCCAAAAACTATACAGGGTGATTCAGAATTCATCATCAATATTTGGTGGGGAGGTAGGTAATAAGAAACGAAGGAGATTTCACATAGGAAAGCATGGGCGCATATGTCATGTAGTAGGGCAAAATGACCCCAGTTCAATGATGGAAAGAACACATAAGAAGGAAGTGGTAAGGCAAAAACATTTATTATCTTACATGTAACATTTCTTTGCATTGGTTGTACAGACTTACAAGAGGTTCTCGAACTGCCGACCATGTGCTAGAATGCATGACTCACAACGGCGTTGCATGGACAGCTGGACCCTGTGGAAGATGCCTGGCATTTCCCGGATGTTTGAGGCAGCAACTGATATGTGTGCTACAAGATCCATAGCACTATCAACAGGGGTCTCGTACACCATGTTTTTCATAGCACCCCATACAAAGAAATCGATTGGAGATAAATCCGGTGAACGTGGTGGCCAAGAAACCGGTCCACCGCGGCCAATCCATTGGCCACCAAACTGTCTGCGTAGGTAAGCACGCACAGCATTTGCGAAATGTGCAGGAGCGCCGTCATGCTGGAACCACATTCGCCGGAGACTACCATCAGGAACCTCGTTCAGAAGATTCGGTAACACAGTCTGAAGAAATGTTAGGTACTTGGCACCGTCCAAACGGGATGGTAGTAAATACGGGCCCAACAAACAGTCACCGACAATCCCAGTCCACACATTGACAGCAAAACGTTGTTGCGCAGCTCCAAGTCTTGTACCGTGTGGGTTCTGATGAGCCCACACATGCCAATTGTGTGTGTTGAAGACACCCTCTCGAGTGAACAACGCCTCATCGGTGAAAAGAACATACATTGGGAAATTGGGATCAACAGCTGTTCTCTGCATGAACCACTGACAAAAAATAACACGCTTGGGATGGTCGTCTGCTGCCAATAATTGCACTCTTTGCAGATGAACCGGATGTAACCCTTCATCGTGTAATATCCGCCACGCTGTTGCTTGCGAAATTCCAAACTGCCTAGCCATACCTCGTGTGCTAGCACCAGGTTGTTCCTCGATTTCCTGTAGGACAGCTTCCTCTACTGCTACTGTCCGTGCCGATCTGCGCCTCCCTCGATTAACATTACTAGCAGCAAACGATCCTGTTTCACGCAGTTGGCGATGAATACGTGAAAACATTTGATGCTGTGGCACACGGCGGTTTGGGAAGCGCGCTGCATACAATTGCCTGGCTCGAAGACATCTTTCTACTGCCGCACCGTAAGTTACATGCATATCTGCACATTCATTCCACGTATACCGGTTCATGTTACTTCTGCAAATTCACCTTGTCGAATGACAACTGACTGCACGCGTCAAACAGCTGTGCTTCTGTATGAGAGGTGTGTACACACAGCGCCCTCTACACCACCATGCGTTCGTCTGCCCCCATACTTTCCTATGTGAAATCTCTTTCTTTTCTTATTCCCTTCCTCCCCACTAAATATTGATGATGAATTCTGAATCACCCTGTAGTTGTGACCATTAATGGAGGAAAAAATTAAAAATCGCAAAATTATAAACGAATATTGCAAACGACGTGTTTATGCTAAAATTCTAAAATTTTAGATGTGGAATGTGAAGATTGTGAAGTTTCAGTTTGATTGGTTTTTAATTTTAGGAGATAATTGTTTCTCTTTAGAAATAAATTAAAAATTCTTTTTCACTAGATAAATATTGATAAAACATTACGATTCCCACTTTCCGAATCTCCCAAGAGCTACAATTTTGCCTCTAACGGTAGAAAATGTTGAAAATTCCAATATATTGAACGAATGTTAAAAACGAAGTATTTATGCTAGAAATTCAAAATTTTTGTGATAGAATGTGAAGATCATGAGGTTTGCATTAGCAAAATTCGGTTTTTCTTTGTAAGGTAAGAGTTAAATCCATCTAGAAATATACAGACATTGTAATGTTGGGTGCAGTTTGACTACAAGAGGAAAGGTTTAACTTAAAGTTATGTTGCCCCTTCGAAAGTGTTTTGCCACAGCTGTCCTAAACAATAAACAATAACTAACATAACAGGTTCGAATCCCAGATGGGCCAGCGTTGAGATTTATCTCCGCAAAACGACCTGCCCACGGTCAGTAGAAGACACCGATGGGCTTGGAAAGGCCGCCGTCCGTCGTATGGGGCATTAAACCGTGGTCCCGTATGGAGGAGAGCCTTAACCACTGCATGTTAAAGAAAACGCTGGATGGCCTTGACGTGAGGCTACCATCTGTCTCCAACAGCTGTTCTAGTGGATCCCTCCCCCAACCTTCTCTGAGCCTTCGGGGTCCATGTGACCTGGCCATTTAGCCCATGGTGTGCAAAAAAGTGCCGCTCAGAGGTAAAACAACACAACGTTAAAGAACACGCTGGATGGCCTTGACGGGAGGCTACTATCTGTCTCCAACAGCTGTTATAGTGGGTCCCCTCCCCCAACCTTCTCTGAGCCATCGGGGTCCATGTGACCTGGCCATTTAGCCCATGGTGTGCAAAAAAGTGCCGCTCAGAGGTAAAACAACACAACGTTAAAGAACACGCTGGATGGCCTTGACGGGAGGCTACTATCTGTCTCCAACAGCTGTTCCAGTGGGTCCCCTCCCCCAACCTTCTCTGAGCCTTCGGGGTCCATGTGACCTGGCCATTTAGCCGATGGTGTGCAAAAGAGTGCCGCTCAGAGGTAAAACAACCCAACCCACCCCAATATACCAACAGACAAATCAGTACCGGGTATCTGACTACCATTACTGTGAGTTACACTCCTTCTTCCATATTGGGATTCTGTGTGTCAGTTACTGGTCAAAGAGTGGTTTCAGTTTTAAGGGTTAAAAAAAACTGCATTACGAGGTAAAATATAATAGCAAAGGTGTGAAACATACTGCCAGGGAACCATTTTTAAAGGCTTCCGAAAATATTTCGCAATAAGAATATTATACCTCCCGAAGATCGTTAGCCAAGAATTCATAATAAAGTGAATTGGAAACTCATTATCGGAAAGCTTTAGTAGCTACTGCTCTTTGAAATCCATAAATATGCAATAGAGATAATCCATTCTCTGATTAGAATCCTATGATGTTATATTTGTTTATAACCGTGGCCGCGTTATAAACGTGGCCGCGTGGTTACCACGTTTGGCTATACCATGGTTCTAAGGAACCTGGGTTCGAGCCCCGGATTAAAGTTTGGGTTGGTTTGTTTTACCTCTGAGCGGCACTTTTTTGCACACCATGGGCTAAATGGCCAGGTCACATGGACCCCGAAGGTTCAGAGAAGGCTGGGGGAGGGGACCCACTGGAACAGCTGTTGGGAGACAGATGTTAGCCTCCCGTCAAGGCTATCCAGCGTGTTCTTTAACGTGCACAGGGTATGGCTCTCCCTCACACGGGGCCACGGCTTAACGTCCCATTCGACGGACGGCAGCCTTTCCAAGCCCATCGGTGTCCCCTACTGACCGTGGGCAGGGTGGGGAATTTTGCGGTTGGGTTGTTGTTTTACCTCTGAGCGGCACTTTTTTGCACACAATGGGCTAAATGGCCAGGTCACAAGGACCCCGAAGACTCAGAGAAGGTTGGGGGAGGGGACCCACTGGAACAGCTGTTGGGAGACAGATGGTAGCCTCTCGTCAAGGCCATCCAATGTGTTCTTTAACGTGCACAGGGTATGGCTCTCCCATACACGGGACCACGGCTTAACGTCCCATCAGACGGACGGCGGCCTTTTCAAGCCCATCGGTGTCCCCTACTGACCGTGGGCAGGGCAGGGAGTTTTGTGGAGATAAATCTCAACACTGACCCAGCTGGGACTCGAACCTGGGAACTGCAGATTACGAGCCTGGCGCGCTACCGACTGAGCCACCCCCGCCCCCGGGTTAAGGCATGGATGTTTGTGTTGTCCTTCTGCTGACCTTTGTGGCAAGCAGCTGCTTGAGGAGGTTTTTTTATTTTTTTTATAACGAGCTGGTCCTAAAATTTATAATTAGAATTTA
>JAWZYU010001242.1:0-38000 GCA_038380435.1 Ryuthela nishihirai | reverse complement strand
TTGGGAGACAGATGGTAGCCTCCCGTCAAGGCCATCCAGCGTGTTCTTTAACGTGACAGGGTATGGCTCTCCTGCACACGGGGCCACGGCTTAACGTCCCATCCGACAGACGGCGGCCTTTCCAAACCCATCGGTATCCCCTACTGACCGTGGGCAGGGCGGGGAATTTTGCAGAGATCAATCTCAACGCTGACCCAGCTGGGACTCGAACCTGGGAACTACAGATTACGAGCCTGGCGCGCTACCGACTGAGCCACCCACACCCCTAAAGGTGAACGAAGGCTATCCCATATGGTAAGAGTCAACGGAAGGGATACTGTGACATTACTCACCCGTAATTTGAAAGCTGGTGATGGGAGTAATGTCACAATGCATAGTACATCGAACCCTGCTGAAAGTGTCACAATGCATAGTACATCGAACCCTGCTGAAAGTGTCACAATGCATAGTACATCGAACCCTGCTGAAAATGGGGCTGTGTAGCCACAAGTTGCTCTGTGTGCCCATGTTAACCTTGGTCACCAGTGAAAGTGTCTACAATGAGCACAAGAGCATCAAAACTGGATCTTGAATGATTGGAAGAAGGTTGTGTGGTCCGATGAATCTTGTTTCCTATTGCACCATGTGAGTGGCTGGGTATGCATGCATTGTTTACCTGGAGAAGTATTGGCACCATGATGCACTCTGGGATGAAAACAAACCAGTGGAGGAAGTGTAATGCTTTGGGCAATGTTCTGTTGGATAATCCTCAGTCCAGTCATTCATGTGCAGGAAACTGATGTCTACCACTTACCAAAACATCATTGCAGACCAGGTTGGGTACTTACCCAAACATCATATGCAAACCATATATATCATTTCATGGCAATGATATACCCTTCTAGTAGTGCCTTCTTTCAGCAGGATAATGCGCCATGCCACACTGCCCAGATTGTTCAAGAATGGTTCGCAGAACATGAGAAAGACTTCCATATATTGCCCTGGCCCCCAAATTCTCCAGACATCAATCCAATCGAGCATCTGTGATTTGTATTGGAACAGCATATCTGATCTGTGGTGGCTCAACCAGGTAACTTACAAGAGTTTAAAGGATCTGCTGGTAATGTGTTGGTAACAGATACCACAAGACACCTTTAGAAATCTCATAGCATCCATGCCACGCCGGGTAAGAGCTGTTTTGGTGGCACATGGAAGACCAACACCATATTACGCAGGTGGTCATAATGTTATGGCTCTTCGGTATATATTACTTATCATGCAAAAACAGATTCATGGAACATAAAAAAAAACTGGCAAAAGAAAAATTCATTTTCTGCAAACCATATATATTTACTTTGCAGGTAGGCCTTTAAGCATAAGATCAATAATAAAAAAAATATATTTACCAAATTAATTTCTGCCCCACTGCTGGGGCCTTCTTCAGGGGCAATGTTCATGAAGAGATGTCCATGGTGCCCTCTGCCTACCTGCAAAGTTACCAATTCATTGTGTTTATATCCACTATTAATTATTGCATATGATTGTGTAGATTATTGACACACTGCAGTCATGGAACACTATAATGAATCCTTTAATACCATCGTGTAGGGGATGATATACAGTAACTCTTAGAGTACACAACTTTTACTGACATGATAGTTTCTTAAGAATTTAGGAAAATAAATATTTAATAAGAAGCCCGTGTAAATGGACAAAGAAAAATATTGAAAGTCAGTGTTATAATAAAATACAAAGTAATGGAAAGAGCAGAAAACAGTAGATAAATTAAGAGTCATTAAAACTTAGATTTAAGGTTTTATTTCAATGTTCATATTTTAAAATGGTTTTGTACTTGCTATTTTTGAATTACTTTACTTAAAATACAGTTAATGCCAATTAATGGAAGTTCAAACATTAGAACGAACCATTCACTGGAACCAAAACATTAAAACCAAACCTATCTGCACAATATATTTTTCTCCTTTTATTAAAGGCTTTCAGTTAACAAAATCAGAATTTCAAGAGATAAAATAGCTAAATTATGCGCATAATAATACCTCATTTAAGGAAAGGAGACCCACTTTTAAGCATAAAGAAGAAAGTAAAGAAAAAAAATATTTATAGCATATATCTAACAAGGAAAAGTTAAAACTGAGATTAAAATTATTTTGTGCACTGATAAGACCAATTTTAGTTTGTACAGTAGGGGAAAGCAGATTAACATAATATTTAAGCAATACAGTTTTCTGTTCAGATATATGAAAGCGAATTATATTTCACACTAGCTTCCTAGTTGGTAGGTTGTTGATTGTTTTACCTCTGAGCAGCACTTTTTTGCACACAATGGGTTAAATGGCCAGGTCACAAGGTCTCCGAAGTCTCAGAGAAGGTTGGGGGAGGAAACCCATTGGAACAGCTGTTGGGAGACAGATGTAGCCAGCCTCCCATCAAGGCTGTCCAGTGTTCTTTGACGTGCACATGGTATGGCTCTCCCGCACAGGGGGCCAGCTTAATGTCCCATCCGACGGATGGCGGCCTTTCCAAGCACACAGTGTCCCCTACTGATTGTGGGCAGGGCAGGAAATTTTGTGGAGCCAAATATCAATGCTGACCCAGCTGGGACTCAAACCTGGGAACTGCAGATTACCAGCCTGATGAGCTAATGACTGAGCCACTCCCACCCCTTCTAGCTTCTTAGTAAGTGAATTTAAAAATGTCTTCAAAGTGCAAAGATATGCATTTTGGAAATATGTCACTTAAAATGCCAGCTAATGTATATCTAAAAAAGTACCATTGTTAATCTGCAGAATAAATAACCAAGAGTTACAAAAATTATCAAGGTCTAATAAAATATTACTATCTGCAATTTTCAAATCATCCATTAGTTCAAATTTCCACTGTTAGAGGATAGTGTTTGCTTGGAGTTTTATGGCACAACAGTTTTAGGCTATAACAAACAAGACAAAAGGTAAAAGGATAAATAGATAAATCATTGAAACCCACAACCAAAGTTTAAAAGTTAAGGACAAGTAAATGAAACAACACTTAAACTGTATAACAAAACAATAGAATGACAATAGGTGAAAACCCTATGTAAAAACAACAATATTAAAATGGGAAAACGAACAATGGAGGTAGAAGATCCATGGAAAGTAAGCAACAACCTAAATGAATTAAAGGCATTATTATTAGCAACAAGGAGATGAAAAAAGTAAAACAATAGGTGTATATATGAATAATTCTAAACCCCAAAATTCAACATAAAACTCTAATTGATTAAAATAACCAAGAAACCTTAAGAATGCAAAAGCAGGGTCTAAAAATGTTTCATTCAATAAAAGATGCTTCAGGTAAGGAGTTGGATGGTAAATGGTGAGAGATCAAAATATGCTTGTTTGATAAATTAAAAAAAATCAAAGCTGCACAATAAATTAAAATGTGTTTAATCATTAAAATGGTGCCATTAAACTAGCACATAGGTTTGTTGTCTGCATGTAAATTAAAAGAATGTGTTATAAAGGAATGACCTATGCAGAGCTGGGCAAGTACAACTTCCTCCTTGCGATTCTAGCAGAGATGATTACCATTGTTTGACAATATGCTTGATCTCAAAGAGCTTGTTTGTAATCTGTTTAGACCAAGATCTCTGCCACTGTGCCTCAAGCTTGATGGAAAATGCTGCAGGTAGTCCAGGTATGGGATTGGCAGCAGAGAACCAGACAGGGTCAACTTGGCAGAAGTATCTGCCAAGTCATTGCCCCTGATGCCGACATGACCAGGCATTCAACAGAAAGGGATGGTAGAGGTGACTGCCAGATAGAGCTGCCGGCAGATATTCGTGAAAACAGGGTGAGGCTCAGATTTTAACCAAGATCAAAGCCTGCAGCGAACTAAGCAAGTTGATGTAAAGCACATATCGACGATGATGTTTAGTCACTATGTAGACCAGTGATTGCAAATACAGTGGACCTTCGTTATAGCGCTGCTCGCTATACCGCGCACTCGGATATAGAGCGGGCGATGTTTGCAATAAGTTCAAACAGGTCAGTGCGGCGTTAGTGAGTATCGCATTTTATTGTTACTGTGCATTGAGTAATTGTGTATGTATTGAGTTCCTGCATGTATTTTGAATAGTGTTTAATTATTGTATGCATGATGAGTAAAAGAAAAGCTTACAGTGTGAAATTTATTGTGTCGCCACTGTGCCGCTCGGTATAACGCGGTTCACCTTATCACGTGGGTGTTGTTTCCCACCCGACATGTGCGTTATATCGGGGGTCCACTGTACTATGCAACTCTGAAGTGAAGATGGAACACTGTGCTGGGTTCTGGTCACAATGATTATGTTATTGCAGCCCATGGTTGACCCCACTGATGTGCAGACTTCAAGCCATCTGAAGACAGGCAAGAAATCTAGATGTGCAGCATGGTGGCTGGCAAAGAGTTGATGATACACACAGTTGAGTGTGAAAGCCTTCCCCACCCTGCAAATAGAAAGCAGCAGGGAATGGTGGTAGTGGCTCAGCTGTTGACTGGGAGGAGTTAATTGGTACCTGAACCAGCTGAATCTTCACAGGGTGGTCCTCTCACCATGCATAAAAGCTTGCTTCAAGTAAAACAGATGCCAAAGTCAGAAAATGACAAACTTCTTTATTTTTGGGTTGTTTCACTTCTGTGCGGCACTTTTTTGCACACCATGGGCTAAATGGCCAGGTCACAAGGACCCCGAAGGCTCAGAGAAGGTTGGGGGAGGGGACCCACTGGAACAGCTGTTGGGAGACAGATGGTAGCCTCCCGTCAAGGCCATCCAGCGTGTTCTTTAACGTGCACAGGGTATGGGCTCTCCTGCACATGGGGCCACGGCTTAACGTCCCATCCGACGGACGGCGGCCTTTCCAAGCCCATCGGTGTCCCCTACTGACCGTGGGCAGGGCGGGGATCTTTATTTTTGAAAACAACATTTCAATGCCCATGTTGTCTTGGGCCTTAAATGTCATATTTGTGGTAAAAAAAAAAGGGCAATTTCCAATCAAAGATGAGACTGAGAAACTAAGTCTGTGCCACAACAGGAATAATGGAATTCCCAAGCTGCAACTAGTTCAAATGAAGATTATACTTGTGGGAAAAGTGCATGCAAGCAATCTTCTGTGGAGAAACTTTAACCTGTTTGCCATTATCCATACTGAGAGACTGTTCAGGACAGTTTGCAATTGCTATCAATCCATAAACAAGTCCAGTCTAGTAGGTATAAATGGTCAGCACCAGGACCCTGTGAAGTTGACCACTCCTCAGCAGGGTTGAAAAAAAGAAAAAAGTGGTCATAGATGACCAGATCAGTAGGCCATACTGAACTGGCAGCCCTCCCCTTCCGTTCCCTTCCAAAAGAGAATATCTCTTTTGAAAGGTACTAACGGCCTGCACCACGAGAAGGCGGGGTCGGACATTAGGTGCGAGACCTGGCCGGTTCTGTGCATCATCACAGGGGATTGGTACACAGCTCTCCTTCCAGTTTACGCCTAGCTACCATTTACAGGCCAATTCATTCAATTAGAGTAACAATCAACTCAATTAGAGTAACAGCTCTCCTTCCAGTTTACTCATTTTGTAAACTGGAAGGAGAGCTGTGTACCAATCCCTAGTGATGATGCTCATGTTGGAATAAGAACAAAAAAATGCTGAAATCAACATAGAGGGCATTGTTTACAATCATTGGTAGTGAATAATGAAGCTGATCTTGATAATGAAAATATAACACTCAAGATGCAGCCTTGTGACATAGTTTTTGAGGGAAAGGCCACAACAGAGAGTTGTAGACACACAAGAATGAGGAGAAAGAATACTGGTAACAAAGATTAGCATATGAGTTTGCAAGCCAAAGGCATGGAGGTCATGAAGAATGCTAAATTCCATGCTGTGTTACATGCTTTTTTAATGCTGAAAGAAAATTGGCACCGAGTGCTCTTGTTTAAAAAATAATTTCTAATAGCCAGGTCGAGGTATATCAGTTGATCTAGTACAGACTGTTTCCTGCAAAAGACACATTAGATGAGGGAAAGAAGGTTGTTACTCTAAATATCAGATCAATTGGGCATTTACTATTGTTCCTAACACCATGCATGCAAAGCCCAGTAAATGAAAGGAATCTTGGAATTCTTCCCTGGTTTGGAGAAAGTCAAGATGATGTCTTACATTAGGAGTCCGTAAACTACTCCTCAAGAAAAATATAAGAAATATATAATTGAAAACTTGGAGCAGTCAATCCTTACTTGATGATGAGAGATGTCGGAGCAGGCATAATGGATATTGTCTGGTCTGACAACAGATGCATGGGAGGAGTGCCCAGCTCCTCTACTGTGAATGGCCAGTTTTAGGGCTCTAAGCCAATGAATGGAAAGACAGCAGAGAGCATGTGGCCTAGCTCTTCTTGGCTAGAAACTAAGGGGAATAAGACAAATACAATTCTTCTAAAGTATTGGTAGTTGCTTATGATTTTAGCAATTGTCTGTCCATTTAAAAATGACTATTTCATATTTGCCAGAAGTGATACTTATTCGACTTTAATACTTTTACATACATATATATATAAACATTATCCCTCAAGCAGCTGCTTGCCACCAAGGAACCTCTCAGTTCAAAATACCACAGAAAAGACCTTTGAGGAAAAGTATACAATGGAGGAAACTAGCACAATACACTGCTGAAGCCATTGCAAAAATGCAACTTGTGGATGAAAGTCGGGTGAGAGAGCCTGTACTCACTGCATGACATGGATTGAATTGGTCCTCATGACAAATTCTCCATACAGCTGAAATTAAATCACCTACATTTGCTGCTACTCTTGGAATCCTCCATGATAATGTCCAGCACTTGTTCCTCTAAAGCAGAGGTTCATACACATCTGACCCACCTCCAATCTGCAGTAACAGACAAAAAGGATTCTGTCTCTAGAAGATGCCAAAGGACAGCTACAAAAGTATCCCTGGCAGGACATTGTTGTTGCAGAAATGCTATCCTACAGACACCGAGCTTCACACTGCAGTTTCCGTTTGCTCGTCCATAAACTCTTTATATAGCATTACCTCACCCAGGAGTGGTGGGATTTTGTCTAACATTCGCATACATCATTCAAACAGTTCTTGACCTGATAATTAAAAGGATTTACTCCACAATATTCCCTTTAATATCAGCTCTCAAAAGAGTAATAATTGCAATATAGCTGCTGAGATATGTTCTTGCCACTAGGGCAAAAGTTCAGAGCTTTCGGTTGCTAATACATAGTGTCAGTCTTTACGAATGTTATTTCAGACTACTATTAAAGTATGAGTAAAGAGTTAGATGATTTGTCATCTTCTTATATGACACTAATTCGATGCATTATACACCATGAGAGCAAAAAACATTTAAAAATCTGCATTTATAACATGTGGGGACAAGTGTTAAAATTAAAGCTTCAAAATCCCAAACACATTTCTTTCGCCAGACCGGCAGCTTCCTCAGCGGGTGATGATTGTAGTACAGTTACACTATTTACGGTACAAGCCCCCTAGTGGTATAGCACAAATATGCTAAGTATGTCATAGTAGGAGATTCCACGCAGCCAGAGGGGGGGGGGGGGTGATATCGGTATTGCAAAAATTTAATGACAACATGGAATCTCTTACATGTTTCTAAGAATTTAAGCCTTTGAAGTTGTTTAGCAAGGCTCTTTCTTAACTGAAAATATTATTTAATAAATATTACAGTGAATACTGTAGAGTAAATCCTTTTAATTAACTTTTGCACTGTGTCATTCTAAAATTTATTAAAATTCTTGACATGCATCTGCAAAACAAAACCATTGCACATATCTCAACAAAGCTTTTGCTATCCTTCAGAGTACTCCCCTACAGCATCTGTGCATAATTGCAGACGTCTATACAAATTCTGGAATGTTTGGTGGTACTCCTGTTGAGGAATACTCCGCAACTCTGAATGAACACGTTTCGCAAGGCCTTACACCATTGAAAAAGACTTCGTAGCAAGTTCCTTTTTTATTTTTGGAAACAACCAAAAATAGCATGGTGCAGGAAGGTTAATATGCAGGATGGGGTAGCAGTTTGATTTTTTTCATGCTCCAGATAGGTTGGGTTGTTTTACCTCTGAGCGGCACTTTTTTGCACACCATGGGCTAAATGGCCAGGTCACATGGACCTCGAAGGCTCAGAGAAGGTTGGGGGAGGGGACCCACTAGAACAGCTGTTGGGAGACAGATGGTAGCCTCCATCAAGGCCATCCAGCATGTTCTTTAACGTGCACAGGGTATGTCTCTCCCATACACGGGGCCACGGCTTAACGTCCCATCTGACGGACGGCGGCCTTTCCAAGCCCATCGGTGTCCCCTACTGACCGTTGGCAGGGTGGGGAATTTTGCAGAGATAAATCTCAACGCTGACTCAGCTGGGACTCGAACCTGGGAACTACAGATTACGAGCCTGGCGCACTACCGACTGAGCCACCCCCGCCCCCTCCAGATAGGCTGAAAATTGCAGGGTTTTGTGAGCACTGGCATTGTCATAAAGGAGAACCCTTGATATGCCTGTTTTTGATGCTCCTCCTTCATCTCTTTAACCATTTTGGGCAAAATAATGTTGGTGTAGTATTGGTCATTTACAGTCATTTTTCAGGTAAGGTGTCCATAGCTACCACACCTGGGGAACAGAAAAAAATTGTTAACATCCTCTTCTTTGAGTGAAAGTCTTGTTGGAGGATTTTGGGACGTGGCTCACCTTCTGTAAAAACATAGTTGTTGATCTTTCTGGGAGTTGTATAGTAATAAAACCATGCTTCATCACTTGTGACAATGTCTGTTAACCATTTGGGGCCGCTAGGTTCAAACACTGCCAACAGCTCCTTGAATGAGTTGACTTTGAACTTTTGCTGTTCTGTCAGTTTGTGGGGTACCCCATTTGGCACAGATCTTTTGAACTTTAAATGTTGATGATGAATAAATGTTTCCACATTGCCAATCAATACACTGACATCTAAACTTATTACCTGAACAGTTGGGTTGTTTTACCTCTGAGCGGCACTTTTTTGCACACCATGGGCTAAATGGCCAGGTCACATGGACCCCGAAGGCTCAGAGAAGGTTGGGGGAGGGGACCCACTGGAACAGCTGTTGGGAGACAGATGGTAGCCTCCCGTCAAGGCCATCCAGCGTGTTCTTTAACGTGCACAGGGTATGTATGGCTCTCCCGCACACGGGGCCACGACTTAACGTCCCATCCGACGGACGGCGGCCTTTTCAAGCCCATCGGTGTCCCCTACTGACCGTGAGCAGGGCGGGGAATTTTTGCGGAGATAAATCTCAACGCTGACCCAGCTGGGACTCGAACCTGGGAACTACAGATTACAAGCCTGGCGCGCTACCGACTGAGCCACCCCCGCCCCTACCTGAACAGTGATGGTTCTCTTGCTCACAGCCTCTTTCAGTCTTCCTGCACGAGGGAGGTCTATGTAGCTCTGTGCAGTCATTCTCTGAATTTGTGCATCCATCCTGTAACAGAGCCAATGAACAGGCATCATCTCCATATACTTGTGATAAATTGGCATGACTTTTTTTTGCATTGTCCCGAAGCTGCAACCTCGTGAAAATGTAAAATCTTTACCCATCTTTAGTAGGCTTCCTAACAGCAAAGTACAGATTTTGCAGACCAAATTTTACATGCCACCAATTAATAAATAAATGATGATATAACCTTTGTTTTTAACATATAATGACAAGTTTAGACAAGCTTTCAAACAAGTCATAGCTCATTAATTTCGGAGGAATGAGTGCAAATTTACAGACGTGTCAAGAACTTTTTGAATGCATTCTGTACTATACTATCAGACATGAAAATTTACCTAGCATTGTACCTTTTTGACAGGCTTCCTTATTTGTACTCTCAAAATGTGCTATAACTCAGAAAGGAGCATTCCTGTTTAAGAAGTGACCATAGTTAGTATGAATCAATGACTGGCATTATAAATTATAGAGAATTATTTCAAATTCATTAAAATGAACATTCAAAAACACTTCAAAGAAATTCAAAACATTTAATTAAAATAATTATATGAATTTTTTTAATATTAAAATGACTAAGTATTAAAACACCAAAATTGATGCTTACAATTATCTCTCTCTCTGGTGATGATGGACGAGAACCATTTTTGCCTTCTTTTAATGGTGTTTTGACTTCTTTTTTTGGTTGCTGAACTTTCCTTAAATCTAGCCGATCTCTGGTTACCCATTCATCTAGACGTTTATTAACTAAAAAAAAAAGTACAAAATTTTAAATATCATATGAAAACATTTTTTTTAGTCTGGGTTTTTTAGTTATGAAGTCAGAAAGTAAGGTTTTTTATTTAATTTCTGTGGAGGGCAACTAACACCAAAAACAGTACAGGAAATGTCCCTATACACATACATTATTCTTCCATGTAATCACCAGACTTGTTGTAACAGTCTATCATCCTATTGAAGCCTTGCTGACAAAAGGGTTGGATTGTTTTACCTATGAGCGCAACATGAGCTTTTTTGCACACCCTGAGCTAAATGGCCAGGTCACAAGGACCCACTGGAACAGCTGTTGGGAGACATATGGTAGCCTAATGTCAAGGCCATCCAGCATGTTCTTTAACGTGCACAGAGTATGACTCTCATGCACACGGGGCCATGGCTTAATGTCCCATTCAATGGACGGCGGCCTTTCCAAGCCCATTGGTGTCCCCTACTGACTGTGGGCAGGGAATTTTGCAGAGATAAATCTTGATGCTAATCCATATGGAACTCGAACCTGGGAACTGCAGATTATGAGCCTGGTGCGCTACCGACTGAGCCACTCCCGCCCCACTGACAAAAGGATGCATCTTGCTTCTGAAGTCACTTTGACTTACTCTTTGATGGCATCATCTGATGGAAAGTGTTGTTTTTGAATATGTTTCTTAAGTTTCACAAACAAGTGAAAATCCAACAGAGTAAGAGGTCTGGATGCTGGAAGTGGACACCCTACAACATCAGAGGATGGCAATAAGTATCCACTTCTTTCCTATACTTTTTTACTATAGTCATATGACCATTTTTGAACTCATGGCACCATTTCATCACATATTGTGCTGACTTATTTTCCAGACACACTGCAAACTTGCTTGACAGTGATGAGGTGACAGTGATACCGTGCCAGTGGCATGCGTGCCTATAGTCCTGCTTCCAAAAGACGATCACATTTCATTCTTGTAGACACCTTTGGTATGACAGAGGATTGAATTTGTGATGCTGTAACTGTCTGCTTTGCCACCACCACCCTCCTAATACACTGATCCTCTTGTGCGTCTGTAACTCTGTGTTACCCGGAACCATGTCTGCGAGTGTGCGAATGCTCTTCTGACCATAGACGCCACCATTGTTACATTGCCGACACCTCTTGTCCAACGCGGTGTACAATTTGAATAGACCAACCTTCTTCCCGAAGACCCATTATACGACCTTGCTCAATATCTGCTAACTGAACAAATGTTGTGTGCCTGAGTAATCCAGGCATGGTAGCTTCTTCAAAGAGTACTGAATAACACAACACAAGACAAACAACTTCTTTCTTCATGCCCTAGTCCTTAAATAGTCACTGTGTACATTTGCATGTTGTTGTCCTCGGTGATGCCATTATTTCATCCAATGACTGTCAATCTTTGATCACGGTTTCTGCTGCCCTTAACTATTAACATATTATAATATGATATTCCTAAAGGAATTCTGGGTGTTCCTTTTTCAATTTCTGCCAGTGTACTTACATACATACAGAATTATTGACAGGCATACACACACACACAGCCAGACCAATGCAGCATATGCACAATATGCTGTTAAAAGAGGTTTCAACTCTCAAAGCATCATTACTTACAAATTCAAACCACCTAATGCCCAAGATACTGCTCATTTATACATTTATATATATAAGATATTAAATATTTAAAGTGCCATTAAACTTGCTTGATGTTTAAAATCTTTATTAGTAGTATGCAATAAATTTAACTTGCCACCAAGCTACTTGAGTAAAATAATGAATAAAAATATTAGCCTCGTATTCACAGTCGATGGCATATTATACTGAGAGGCACGTGTCAGACTTCTATGGCTAGTAGCTGCTTGAGGGGGATTTTTTTTTTATTAAAGCAAAAATTTGCATTTTTATACGAGTGTTCAGATGAAAAGTTGAAAAGTCAGAGATGAAGTGTAAATTATTTATTATCTGTTCAAATTTGTCATGCCTATTGAGATATTTGTCCAAAAATGAAATTCAAAAGATCCATATTTCATAGAGTGACTTCAGCTGTTGCATAAGTAAGTCTATGACAGTGCATTGCAACTATAGAGGAGGATGTTACATGCATTCCCAACCACACCTGTTTGATGTTGTTATTGTTACTTGGGTAGTGTGGGAACAGATGTTATTTAAAAAAATGTTTTACTGAAATGTCCCAGTTACATCGACTTTATTTTGAAGTATTGTTGCAAGCTGATGGTATCGCTACAGTCCAGAAATTCAGTCATCAGTGAACTCGACTTCAATCTGATAGTCAAATTAAAACATCAATATACTGCGCATTGTTCAACTTTGGATATTTCCATATAGAGTTTGTCTGGAATTCACACACGTTATGTTCAAGCTGATTCTTGTCACTGATTTTTGGTGTTTTAGTTCTTTCTACTATATCTGTTTCCCTGTTTGAGGGCACAAAGATCACTTGGTCCAATTTTCATTGACTACTTTTTGTTCAAACTACCCTTCATTGACTACTTATATACTACCTTTACTCAAAGTAAAGTTCTTGGTTTGTTCCATACCAAACTAACAAACATCTGGGGCTCTGCCACCACTGCTTTGTTTGTACCAACTGCTGTCACCAAATGGCAGCAGTCATCACTCTTACACATTTATTCTGTGAGGTGTATAATCAGGGCAAACACTGCAAAGGTATTGTGCATGTATATAAAGCTGGAGATCCAAGCAGTAATTCAATTTCCTGGGCTCTGAAAACATAGCCAATGGAAATTGATCAACAGCTGGTGGCTGCACATAGCCCAGATGCTCATGAATGAGTTCATTGGAGGGAAGAATGGCAATCTGTGGTCTTTAGTGATGAAAGTCGATTCTGCTTAGGAATGTCTGATGATCATTTATGCATCTGAAGGTGAGCAGCTTCTTCCATTATGCATCTGCCAGTGACACACAGGGCGATCTGGCAACAATGAAAGGCCTACCGTATATTGGGCATCATAGTGTGGGGAGCAATTAGCTATCATTCTCATACGTGTCTGGTATTTGTATAGGGTACACTGAATAGCAATAAGTATATCAGCGACATCATATAGCTGGTCATCCTGCTATATTTGAGTGCAATCCCAAATGCAATATTCCAGCAGGATAATGCCTGCCCACACTCCGTCCGGGCAACTCAACATGCTCTTCAGGCGGTGCACCAACTCCCTTGGTCAGCACACTCTTTGGACTTGTCTCCGATCGAGCATGTCTGGGACTGGATCAAAGACTCTTCCGTGGACTGCGGCAGGCAATGACCATTATGAAATACGCATCCAAGTTGGAAGGTAATGTAATGGTATCCCCCAGCATGATATCCAGCATTTGTACAACTGATTGCATGCCAGATTGGAAGCTTGTACTGCTGCTCGAGGAGGTTCAACACCTCATTAAAATGTGCCTTCTGTAAAATGTAATACTCATTAAAAGGTAAAATAAACATTGAATCACTTCACACGTGTGATCACTGTCCTTTCTCAACAAGTTGTTTCTACTAAATAAATTTCATAAATTACCCTTCAATTGTTAATGGTGTTCTTTTTCAATTTCTGCCACTGTATGTATAAATCTAGAATATATAACAAATGTTATAATTAAAATACAAGGGCTATATGTTTGGAACCAAGGTAGGCCTAAGAGCAAAGCATTTTGAGCAGTCACTTAAAAGTCAGCATGATTTTAACAATGGGAGGATACGAGAACTGATCTCTTTCCCTTCAACTTTTTTGCACACCATGGGCTAAATGGCCAGGTCACATGGACCCTGAAGGCTCAGAGAAGGTTGGGGGAGGGGACCCACTGGAACAGATGTTGGGAGACAGATGGTAGCCTCCCGTCAAGGCCAGCCAGTGTGTTCTTTAACATGCACAGGGTATGGCTCTCCCGCACACGGGGCCACGGCTTAACGTTCCATCCGATGGACGGCAGCCTTTCCAAGCCCATCGGTGTCCCCTACTGACCGTGGGCAGGGCGGGGAATTTTGCGGAGATAAATCTCAACGCTGACCGAGCTGGGACTCGAACCTGGGAACTACAGATTACGAGCCTGGTGCGCTACCGACTGAGCCACCCCCGCCCCACGCTGATATTGAAGTTGTGCTTTATACATTTTATAGTGAATAATGACCAATGGATATTTTGAACTCACTGAATCCCTTTTGCATTATCTATTACTTTTTTAAACCCAAGCCTAAAGATTATAATATTGATATTTTATAAATAACTTCTACTGAAACATTTAAAATATTTATATTCAGTACTTCTGTAAAGTGGAAACTTATCTACAGAAACATAGGGGACATTGAATAATTATTTTGCCAGTTAGTAATTGAATTAAACTGTGAAAGACAAAACATCTTTGGAAGCTAAAAGTAAGTCATTTGTAAAAAAAATTAGTTGTAAGAAACAATATTTAAAAAATATAAAGGAAAAATTGTCATTAGCCAGGTGGAAGGTTAATGACAATTTTTTCTCAATATTTATTCAGCATATCACTAATAGTAACATGAGTACTGTAAAATGTATCTGTGATTTCCTATTATTTCAACAATATAAAAATTTTAATTTTTCATACAGGATTAGCAACTTCTCACAGAATCATAAACATATACAAAACACGATAAAAAAAAAGTAGACACAATGAAATATCAAAATGGAATAAATAATACAGAAATAGTCTCAACTCACAATCAATATAATGGACATAATACAATGTTTCGCCATCTGCTGTCTCCTTAATACTCAGGATCTCTGCAAGAGCTAAAAAGTAAAAAAAAAAAAATTATATTCTAATAACAAACTACAAAATAACTAAGTGTTCCTGAATAACCTTTTCAACCCACAATTATTTTATGATTGAAGCAATTTCCATATTAATATACATAAAGCTTTACCTTATAGATTTCAGAAGGGAAAACATCTACACTAGAAATAAACAACCTATGAACCAGTGGTCAAAATATAATTTATTAATGATTTAAAAATATTTCACAATATTTAAAGTTGAAGGATATTATATTTATGCAAATTCTGCTGGTAATGGCAGATGCTTCTTCATTTTGAATATTAAATTCTTGATAGATGAAGCAGCAATGTTGCTGAAAAATTTCTTTGTGAACTTTGAAGAAAATCCTAACATTGCTTGAAAAACGATTATGCATTAATATTTTTAACACATCTGCTCTGTCGATTTCATGTTTGCATGCTGCCAGTTAGTTGTTGTTGTAGCTGTCTGTGGTGGGTAAGCATAATTTTTAATACTTTGTTGCAGGATTATTCTCTGGTTGATTTTTATTCCAGAGTGATTCCATGCTGCTGGGGGAAGGGGGGGCTGTCATTATTACAGCAGAATTCTGTGACGTCCTAAACCCCAGCAGCATGTCTGCTAAAAGAATGCCCTCCAATGAAAAATCAATGAGAAAATCACCTTTCAGTAAAGAAGCACATCTTCCCAACAGACACTAACAACTGACATGGCAACAAAAGAAAAGTTATCTTTCAATAGTAAATACACAGGTTATCTGTTGACACAGAATTAAAGAAATATTTTGTCAGAAAAAAAAAACGAGTGTTGATGTGAATGGAACTCAAACCCACATCTCCCAGTTACATGCAGGGATTATAAGCACTAAACTACAATTTCTTGAATTCTATGTTAACAGGTAATCTGTGTATTTACTACTGATTATTTCATTAATAATGCTTTAGTGTGAATGACTTCATATTTACATCTAATTCTGAGCAATTATGAAAATTTGCTGTTCCTGATCATAGATGGTGTGATGCAATATGGAAAATTTAGTCACAATTAGCTGACAGAATGAAAGCCTACCTCATCTAGTTGGTAGTGTACCTGACTACTGAGACCAAAGGAGTTGGGTTGTTTTACCTCTGAGTGGCACTTTTTTGCACACCATGGGCTAAATGGCCAGGTCACATGGACCCCGAAGGCTCAGAGAAGGTTGGGGAGGGGACCCACTGGAACAGCTGTTGGGAGACAGATGGTAGCCTCCCGTCAAGGCCATCCAGCGTGTTCTTTAACGTTGGATTGTTTTACCTCTGAGCGGCACTTTTTTGCACACCATGGGCTAAATGGCCAGGTCACATGGACCCCGAAGGCTCAGAGAAGGTTGGGGAGGGGACCCACTGGAACAGCTGTTGGGAGACAGATGGTAGCCTCCCGTCAAGGCCATCCAGTGTGTTCTTTAACGTTGGACTGTTACCTCTGAGTGGCACTTTTTTGCACACCATGGGCTAAATGGCCAGGTCGCATGGACCCCGAAGGCTCAGAGAAGGTTGGGGGAGGGGACCCACTGGAACAGCTGTTGGGAGACAGATGGGAGCCTCCCGTCAAGGCCATCCAGCGTGTTCTTTAACGTGCACAGGGTATGGCTCTCCCGCACACGGGGCCACGGCTTAACGTTCCAACCAACGGATGGCGGCCTTTCCAAGCCCATCGGTGTCCCCTACTGACAGTGGGCAGGGCGGGGAATTTTGCAGAGAAAAATCTCAACGCTGACCCAGCTGGGACTCGAACCTGGGAACTACAGATTACGAGCCTGGTGCGCTACCGACTGAACCACCCCCGCCCCAAGAGACCAATGGGGCATGTCTTTGTATGTTGTATGAGACACCAGGACAAGCCTAATATAGCTTCCAGATTGTCTCCATCCTTCGTTAATTAAAAAAATGAACTAGCTATTGATAGTTTAGTGGTGAGGATACCTGACATGTAAATGGGTTCGAGTCCCACTCACAGTGATACTCATTTTTTCTGCAAAATTATAACTTGCAAACCTGAATATTTTTTCAGACAAAATTAAGACTGATTTCTTTTAAAAGAGTTCATAAAAATTATTTCACCAATGTTATTATTTAACCTACCTTAAGAATTAAATATTGAAGGTGAAGTTATTGATACACTTTTCTACAGCTCAAACACAAAGAAATATATTTATACAATTAAGCCATTTGCATGAGATGGGTTATTTTACCTCTAAGCAGCACTTTTTTGCACATCATGGGCTAAATGGCCAGAAGGCTAAAAAACCCCAAATGGGTAGCCTCCTGTCAAGGCTCAGATGGTAGCCTCCCGTCAAGGCCATCCAGCATGTTCTTTAACATGCACAGGATATGGCTCTCCTGCACGTGGGGCCAGAGCTTAATGTCCCATCCGATGGACGGTGACCTTTTCAAACCCTTCGGTGTCTCCTACTGACCGTGGGCAGGGCGGGAAATTTCAAGGAGATAAATCTCAACACTGACCCAGTTGGGACTCAAACCTGGGAACTTTGCATGAGATAAGATTTAAGTTTATTTCCAATATAATTGCATAGATTTCTAGAATATGTGGGCCCTCTACAACAAAAATGAGAAATTTTTTAAGGCAACATAAATTCCGATTTATTAACAATTTTATAATTAACCCTTACAGTGTCAGATTTTTTTTCTCTAAAAATGCAACCCAACTTCAGAGCCTCATTATGAAACAACTAATGAATAAAATAGTTTACATTTACATACTAAAAGAAAGAGCATTTAATTCTGAACAAAAAATATAAAATTTAAAAGGAAAAAAATGGTTGGGTTGTTTTACCTCTGAGCGGCACTTTTTTGCACACCATGGGCTAAATGGCCAGGTCACATGGACCCTGAAGCTCAGAGAAGGTTGGGGGAGGGGACCCACTGGAACAGCTGTTGGGAGACAGATGGTAGTCTCCCGTCAAGGCCATACAGCGTGTTCTTTAACGTGCACAGGGTATGGCTCTCCCGCACACGGGGCCACGGCTTAACGTTCCATCCGACGGATGGCAGCCTTTCCAAGCCCATCGGTGTCCCCTACTGACCGTGGGCAGGGTGGGGAATTTTGCTGAGATAAATCTCAACGCTGACCCAGCTGGGACTCGAACCTGGGAACTACAGATTACGAGCCTGGCATGCTACCGACTGAGTCACTCCCGCCCCCAGGAAAAAAATGGTAGTTAAGCTTAAAAAATACGTTGCAAGTTCATTTGTAGTGATATTTGAAAAATGATTTATTTGTTTCCAACACTTAAATGGTTAACTCAATACACTATTTAAACCAATGGTGGAACTGAGTATTTTAAATAACCAATATATTATTCTGATGCAGCTAGTATCAATCACTCAATGTTTTATGATCTTATTAGTCTTGAGTGGCAGCCATTTGATATGAAGACATTGAATTTACTTTTTTCATTTGCCTAATTTTCAGAACCAAACATTTCTTATGACTATCACTAATTAAAATTCCTTTGCATCATGGAAAAAAATCTATTCACTAAGATCTAAATATTCACTTCACTCTAAAAGATTAGAACACTAAAGGTTCTATTTCATAAAACAAAATTACACCTATCCCTCGATTTACATGGTACTCAATTCACACAATTTTGGCTTTGCATGGTCAAAAAATGCAACCAGTTTCGATTTACACTGTACTGACTGAGATTTCCTTTCTATGTACGTCTCAGTCAGTACCGTGTAAATCGAAACTGGCTGCATTTTTTGACTGTGCAAAGCCAAAATTGTGTGAACTGAGTACCGTGTAAATCAAGGGATAGGTGTACTAATTTATACTTTGGTTCCAGAAAAAGTACTAATCCACAGGTAACAAATTCTAGAATATGACAAGGGCCAAGGTTTGTCAATTTTATACACTTTTTTTACCTACAAACCTATTCTTTTTCCCCATGTCATTTATATGTAGATTTGTTTAAACAATTTTTTTTGTGATCTCTCTGTAAACTGGAAGCCAATCAAAAATTTATATATCAAACAAAAGGTGAAGGGGAAAAACCTTCCATTTTTCTTTTTGCACAAAAAAGAATTTTTTTAACCCTTTAACACCCAGGAAATTTCAGAAAAGGGTAGAGGTTATTAAAGACAAAGTAATAGCATTATTTGGAAGAGCCCATTTCAAATTCTGGTTGTTATGGGAATTAAAGGGTTAATGATGTTTCATGTAAAAATGTCAATTAAACAATAATAATAATAAAAATGGTAATATTAAGCAAAAACAAAATAAAATTGCCAAAGATTAAATTTTTTGCTCAAATCTTTGTGTTGAGCAAAAATTTCTTTTAAATTAATGTTAATACTCAACAACTTGGGTTTTTTTACTTTTTGGAACGTATACAAAAGATTGTTTTGCAATTACACAATACATTCAATTAAATATACCATATACAAAAAGAAGGAATTAAGGAGACAATGATTCATACTATGAAAAAAGGGCCAAATATTTTAGAAAAATTTTTATTACTTTACTTTAAATATTTCATCAATCCATCAAGAGATGGCAGTGACAGTCGCACAGATGCCAGTATGCATAAAACATGTAAAAGTCCAAAACTCTAGACTTGCTTGTTCAACTGTTTTCTTTACATTGAAAACTCACTGATTTGATCCAACTCCATTTGAATTTAAAGATCAATCTACGTCAGTTTAAATTTCTTTCATTATCACTTTTATTGCGAGACATTTACCAAGTAAGGTGACAAAAGTCAGAGCTGTCCCTTATTCCCCTATTGCAATGCAGGTGGGTCTGCTGATTCCTGAAAGTAGAGGAAACAGCAGAACAGTGAAAGTAAGGATATGGAAACTGGAGATTTTGAATATAATTCACTCAGCCTTTGATTTCCTGTATAAAAACATCTGACTGTCAGACAGCACCATTTTGCACTAGACTTCCATAATATGATGAAGAGGAGGGTTGGGTTGTTTTACCTCTGAGCGACACTTTTTTGCACACTATGGGCTAAATGGCCAGGTCACATGGACCCCGAAGACTCAGAGAAGGTTGGGGGAGGGAACCCACTGGAACAGCTGTTGGGAGACAGATGGTAGCCTCCCGTCAAGGCCATCCAGCATGTTCTTTAACGTACACAGGGTATGGCTCTCCCGCACACGGGGCCATGGCTTAACATCCCATCCAATGG
The DNA here is from genome assembly GCA_038380435.1 of Ryuthela nishihirai. Taxonomy (NCBI): domain Eukaryota; kingdom Metazoa; phylum Arthropoda; class Arachnida; order Araneae; family Heptathelidae; genus Ryuthela; species Ryuthela nishihirai. Next base: position 17,726 of record JAWZYU010001242.1, on the reverse strand, counting down.
ACGGCAGCCTTTCCAAGCCCATCAGTGTCCCCTACTGACTGTGGGCAGGGCGGGGAATTTTGTGGAGATAAATCTCAACGCTGACCCAGCTGGGACTCGAACCTGGGAACTACAGATTACGAGCCTGGCGTGCTACCGACTGAGCCACCCCCGCCCAATGAAGAGGAGATATTTGGCAATATCACAAATAATAATGTCATATAGCAAATAATTATGAAATAAGTTCTCTTCAACTATTTGAATTAAGATTATTTTCAGATATAGATATGCCTCATGCATATAATAGCTTAGGCTTTTAAAACTAAGTAGCCAATGCTCAATGATCTAGCAATTTTTCTCTCATTAAAATCATGTCTTCCTGTGCTGTTTCTTGCCCTATTGTCCTGCTCCATGATTTGAGCTGATTTTTTCCCCAATCTGCTACATATAGACAGAGGAGGATCCTAGAAACATTATTTCTAGTTTGTAGAAGCCATTTTGATTTCTAAAGAAAATGACAAAACAAAATGTCATCTTCATCAACGCCTCTAGAAAAATATTAGACACAGTTTTAATAACAAAAGAAAATAAAATCTGTTAGGAAACAACTGAGAAATTGTGTGTCAACCACTAAATCATTCAATGACAACCAAACAACATTGAGTAATATCTTAATGGCATGATTTGTAAAGTTAATTCTCCAAGCAATTGCTTCAGGGTGGAACTGCAAACCAATGACCATTGAAGTGCACACACTTAACTAATACACACTTTTATAGAGATACATAAAATACTAATTTTTAACACTGTGAAATGAATGTTAACATTTAGATCTTGTGCAATATTCACAACCCCTTCAGTTTATTAATTTCCTACTATCACACACTGCCTCAGTAATCTAAACCAGATATATAAATATTCCTGAAAGCAACTTTTATATTATTTTATATGTATAAAATATTTTATCAAATTTGCACTAAAAATTATGTCCATTAGGCATTCAAAATGATACACATTTATGCACTTTTAAGACAAATAATCTTCATTTTTTTGCACATAAATGTAGCAAATAATTATACCAAAATTGATAATTTTAACCGAGATACTTAAAATTTAAAGATTAAAAATATTAGTTTCTTACCACATTCTATTAGGTGTAAGGATTTTTGTCCAAACTGGTGAGCACCATCAGCAGCTGTTGTTTCCAAGACATGAAAGAAATTGAAGTTTGCATTTTACTAAGTTATAAAGAACATTAATTTTAAGAAGAAAAAAAAACTAGAAGGATAACATATTGCCTCTGGCAAATATGAAAGAATCATTTCTAGAGAAAATGAAGTTTTCCATTTTCCGAATTTTGCATCTGTTAAGAATTTAGTAATTCATACTTGGTCTGGTTTGTTTTACCTCTGAGCAGCACATTTTTTTGCACACCATGGGCTAATTGGCAAGGTCACAAGGAACCCGAAGGCTCAGAGAAGGTTGGGGAAGGAGATCCACTGGAACAGCTGTTGGGAGACAGATTGTAGCCTCCCATCAAGGCCATTCAGCTTGTTCTTTAATGTGCACAGGGTATGGCTCTCTGGCACACGGGGGCCATGGCTTAATGTCCCATCCAATGGACGGCAGCCTTTCCAAGCCCATCAGTGTCCCCTACTGACTGTGGGTAGGGTGGGGTAGTAATTCATACTAAAAGGTGATTGAAAAACATAAATAGTAATATATTATTAGCATCATAAAATGCAAAAAGCATACCATTTATCCCTTAAAATGAAAAAGTTGGATTTTCATATCTCCTTAGGTTAAAGGGGCAAATTATCTAACGTATATATAAAATTTATTTATACATTAGATATTATTAAGATTATTATTTATAACACAAAATTTATTATTACTATATTGAAATATTATCAAAAATTTTAAAATCGAGCACTAAATTATAAAAATAAGGAGCAATTGGTTGAATTTTAACCTATCATAATTCAATTAAAACACAGATGACTATCAATTATTCTGTTCACCATTAACATATTCTATCATCAGAATTTCTAGCATAAATATATCATTTCAATATCACTTTGAATTTTATATTTTCTACACCTTAGCGCCATCTAATAATGGTAATTAAGTCCATTTGGAGGATTTGAAATCTATGAATCATCATGTTTTGTTACCTATTCAATTCAAAAAGAATTTTTGATTATCTCTCAAAACATGGTGTTGCATTTTCCCACCCACCCTGGGGTAAAGGGATATATCATTGCTTCCACTGTAAATCCCTTGATCATTACACATATTAAATATCAGTTTTCTAGCCCAAATAGATTTTTTGCAATATTTGTTTAAAATTTTGAAAAGTTCCACCATCAGAGGGTGCAATTAAAGCTTTTTGGAGATTACAAAAGTGTGAATCGTAATAGTTTATCAATACTTATCCAACACAAAAAAATTTTAATTTATCTCCAAAAACAATTTTTGCTTAAAACACAAAAAATTCATTCTCCCACATCCTTTGGGAGGGGGGGGGGGGGAAACAATGTTGTCAGTGAAAAAACTTCATGATATTCAAATTTTACAACCAAAAATTCAAACAATTAAATTGCTTGCAATATTAGTTTGAAATATTTGGAAATTAACTTTTTGCCCCATTAAACGGCACAATTATAGCTATAGGAAGATTCTGAAACTGTGAATCATAATATTTCATCAATAGCTATCCAACCATGTAGTCACTTGACTTGCACAATCAGCAATTAACTAGGTCATGTTATGGAGGTAGGAAAGAATAAGAGGGAGCATGTAGCTCTTACAGTGATGCCAAACTGTGCAGTGCATTCTGGGATATAGATCTCCAAAAAGGTATCACTGTGCCATTTGTATATTTATATCAATCGTTGGAGCATACAGCTTATATAGCATATATACCTATTGGGATCCTTAGTTTAATTTTCAAGATGTCATGCATTGCATAATCTATAACTAACCACTACAGTATGAAAATTCCAGGAATAACTTTTCACAGATGAAATTTTTACATTGCTCAATTTTGTGAACATCGGAAACATACATTGCCCTAAATTAAATTTTGTTCTTGATTCCTTGTATTAACCATTAAAGAGTACATATAAACTAGCTTCAATATTTTAAAAATATTCCAGAATACATGGATTAATAGCCCTAAATTTCCACAAATAGATACGCAATATAAGTTTTTGAAATTGAGGCTTGTTTGTATTTAGGTTGACTCCTGTAGTAATACAAATAAGCCTATACACTGATCAGCCAAAACATTAAAACCACCTACCTAATATGATGTAGGTCCTCCTCTTGCCGATGAGGCATAGATTCAATGAGATGTTGGTAGGTGTCATTTGATATTTGGTACGATGACTGCAACAGCAGATCCCACAATTCCCGTAAATTATGTGGTTGGGGTGATGCTGCTTGTACCCGTTTCTCCAACTCAAACCACGGATGATCAATAGGATTCATGTCCAGCAAATTTGGGGGCCATGGCAATAAATGGAATTCCTCATCATGTTCTAGGAATCATTCCTGAACCTTCTTCACAGTGTGACATGGGGCAATGTCATGTTGAAAGATGCCATCTCTGCCAGGGAATAGTCACCATAAAGGGGTGTACTTGGTCAGCCACGATGTTCAGGTAGGTGACAGCTGTCAGAGTTTGCTCTACAGGGATAATTGGTCCAAGTGTTCCCCAAGAAAATATTGCCCAGACCATCACACTCCCTCCAGCCACCTGGATCCATCCCACAGTGCATCCAGGTAAGAAGGCTTCCTTGGCTAAATGTCGCACATGAGCTTGTCCGTCCACATGGTGTAACAAAAAACGGGGTTCATTTAACCATGCAACCCTCCTTCAGTCTTCTATGGTCCAATGTTGATGATTACTGAAAGCGTTGATGGTGAATGGCTGTGAGCATAGGCACACAAATGGGTCTGCAGCGCAGGACCCATATCCAAGAGTTTACAATGAACTGTGTGTTCGGACACATTGGGCCCTTTACCACAATTGAAATTATGGGTAATGTCAGCCACAGTAGCCCTCCTGTTGCTGCGGACAAGATAGCCTGGACTGACCACTGGCACGTGTGCAGCCACATGGCACGCATGCGGACAAGATTATGCGGACTGACCACTGGCATCAATGGGGTGTGGCTGGCACATGCTTTGTTGACAGCTTGAAGTGTCACCTGTTTCAGACCATCTTTGATAGGTACTAACTGCTGCATAGCATGAGCAGCCTACCAGCGTCACTGTTTCGGAGATGCTCTTACCAAGGCGTCTTGCCAACAATCTGGCCTTTGTTGAAATGAGAAAAATCCCTTGCTTTTCCCATGTTGAGACAAAACAAAATACTGCCCGTGAAAGCTCAGACCCAGATATTATATATATCATTCGCGACCTTGGCATGTGACACTGATTGGCTGCACACGTGCTTCTTTGCATAATGCAGAGGTGGTTTTAATGTATTGGCTGATTGGTGTATAAGTGTAATTTGTCTGGTTTTTTATACAGTAATTTAGCTGGATTTCTCGTAAATCCCAAGTCAATTTTTGTATTAAGAGCAACTCCAGGTTTTCTTTCAGATAACTGCAGTGGTAAAAATATTTTTATTACAATAGTACCCATTATTTTTCTGCTGAGGTCCTACCTCCTCACAGACTTAATGTGTATAAACTGACAGGCTCCTCAGACATCTGCGGTAAGCAGCTGCTTTAGGAAGGTACACTATATTTTATTATTAATACCATCATTCTTACCTCCATGAATAGTACAGGGCTGTCAAACTGATAATGACTATGGGACAGTTTGATGTGAAAACCAATTTTTTAGTTACTTTCATAAAATTTTCAATACAAATATAAAAATTAGTGTGCTTTAACTGCTTTCATATTTTTTATTAGAGAATAGGTACCTTTTTAAAAGTGAAATATTTCAAAATGTAGTATAAAAACTTCTGTGGGGGAAAAACAATAAAGAAGAAGAAAATTTCTGCATCTGAGTGAAATATTTTAATTCCCAATTCTTGGTTAACATATCTTGGGATATATACTACTAATATTTTTAAAAATTATTCAAGCTTATGTAAAATAGTCTCGCTAGCATGGCTCATCAAAAAAAAAAAAAAAAAAATTTGCACGACTGACACTTTGCCTAAAGTCATAGCTCTTATTCACGAATTTCTAGGGGCGGGGATGGCTCAGTCAGTAGCATGCCAGGCTCATAGAGTCCCATCTGGGCCAGTGTTCAGATTTATTTCCAAAAAACTCCTTGTCCTGCCCACAATCAGAAGGGGACCTCGCTGGGCTTGGAAAGGCCACCATCCGTCATATGGGATATTAAACCAAGGCCCCGTGTGTGAGAGGGTCATATCCCGTGCATGTTAAAGAACATGCTGGTCGGCCTTGACAGGAGGATACCATCTGTCTCCCAACAGCTGTTCCAGTGGGTCCCCTTCCCCAACCTTCTGAGCCTTTGGGGTCCTTGTGACCTGGCCATTTAGCCCATTGTTTGCAATAAAAGTTCCACTCAGGGATAAAAGAACCTAACCCACATTTCTATAAAATGAATCCTAACTTTTGACATAATTACTATCAGTGTTGTAATGTTCCAAAATTTTGTTGATATGTACCTTTATGAATACATAATGAAAAGATGTAAATTTCAAAAAGTTTGCCATATAAGAAAGTAACTTTTTTTACGTGAATAAAAATATTTTCTGAAAAAACAACTAAGTAATTGGAATAGTTATATTTTTCTAGGTTAAAGTATTATTCAGTCTTAAATAGTTTAGCAGAAGAAAATAATCTAAATGAAATAAATTTAATAATAAAACTAAATACCTAACAAATATTGGAAAATATGAAAAATAAAATGTCCTTCATTTCCTTTCCATTGATAACATTAATTTGAAACAAAAATAGAACCTCTATCACACAAGTAAAAAAAGTAATGTTGCAAGCAGCTCGATGAAAATACCAAAAAATTATGTATTTCATAAGTAAATTGATTTTATTTACAGCAGCTGTGAGGTATGCGCTATAAATAATGAAATGCTATTTTGTATTCTATATGCAACATATTTGATTTAAATCTAAAATGCAGAACAGCTCCAGTGAACAAAATGCAATCGTTGGCAAATGTTTCTTGGATACCACAGGGGTATGGCACCTCCGCAGTCTGCATCAGCGTCTAGTATGGGAAATGCCTCACATGCTCCCTCCTGTTCTTCCTGCCTCCATGGGTCACGGCACCTGCTCTGGTGCGACATTATTTATGCATTATAACTTTGTCACTGGTCTGTCAATCTGCAGATATCAACCTTTTTGTCTTTTAGATATAAATTAAACAAAAATAAACAATAATTTAAAAAGATAAATCAAAAGCTCAGCTGAAAGAGAATTTGAAAAAGGAGATATAGTTTAATTGAGGGAAATCCTCTTTTAGTTTTGAAATGGTAAATGAAAAGAAATATAATATTCATTTCTTTTCATTGATAATGCAGAAATGTCAGAGTTGGGTTGTTTTACCTCTGAGCGGCACTTTTTTGCACACCATGGGCTAAGTGGCCAGGCCACAAGGACTCCGAAGGCTCAGAGAAGGTTGGAGGAGGGGACCCACTGGAACAGCTGTTGGGAGACAGATGGTAGCCTCCCATCAAGGCCATCCAGCGTGTTCTTTAACGTGCACAGTGTATGTCTCTCCCGCACACGGGGACACGGCTTAACATCCCATCCGACGGACGACGGCCTTTTCAAGCCCATCAGTGTCCCCTACTGACCGTGGGCAGGGCGGGGAATTTTGCGGAGATAAATCTCAACGCTGACCCAGCTGGGACTCGAACCTGAGAACTACAGATTACGAGCCTGGCGCGCTACCGACTGAGCCACCCCCGCCCCCAGAAATGTCAGAAGTTTAACCAAAAGTGTACTAGGAAACTGAGCATACTGGGAACTGTTTTGAAGTGTAAGTTTACTCTATTAAAAATTCTATGACACTATGTTGCATAGTTGCAGCAAACAGGAACACAAGTATTTAGTCCTCCCTGTGCATTTAACGACAGGTATTTTATCAGGTAGATTTCCAAAGTGCAACAGAAAGAACAGCCAACAAGACAGCTGTATCAAGGGCAAAAGTAAAACATATTAGTGTCTATGAGTGCAAACACTAATGAAGACAATACACAAAAGAACGCATCTGGTGAATATACGAATCACATTTCAAAAGAGAATGATTTTTGTTTACCTACTTTTGCATTCTTCAAAAGTTTCAATTCGAGCTAATGGATAATTGGAAATACGCAAATAGAAGTATTTTATTAGTACTTATAAAGCATAAGAAGTATTTGTCTTTTATTTTTTAAATTTAAAAAGATTTTTTTTACTCACACTCCTCTGAGAAAAGGGGGCAGATTATTCATATACTACCACCAAAATTTCTAATTTCTACCACAAATAAATCACTTGCAATATTCATTACAAGTTTTGCCTTTTCCATATTTATTATCTTCAAACAATGTACATTAAAACCACCAAAGGATTCAAAAAATTAAAATTATATTTCATTGGTGCCGATTCAACTAAAAAAGAATTTTCCAATTAAGTCTTAAACCAGTTGCATTTCCTGTCCCTTATTGTTGCAAATGCAAACCTAACAACCTAAACATTTTACCATAAAAATTTCAAATTTCTGACATAAATACATTGCTTGTGATATTCATTTAAAAGTTTGCAATTTTCAATTTCTTCCACTGCAGAGAGCACAATTTAAACTTTTGGGAGATTTCCAAAGTACAAATCTAGTATTTCATCAATAATAAATAAATAAAATAAATACCCCCTCAAGCAGCTGCTTGCCACAGAGGTCTGACAGGAGCCTGTCAGTTTATATGCCACAGTAGGTCTGAGATGATGGCAGGACCTCAGCAGAAAAACGACACATACATCCATGCCTTATCTGGGGCTCGAACCCAGGTCCTGTAGATCAGTAGCCAAGCATGTTAACCACTCGGCCACGGGATGGCTATTTCATCAATACCTATTAAATGTAACCCGAAAAGAATTTTTAATTTATCTGCAAAAAGAATTATCTTTTAAAACTAAAAAGATGCATCTTCCCACCACCCCTGGGAGTAAGGGGTTAATTCACTGTTACCAACTGAAACTTTATGACCTCCACACTACACCACCAAAATTTCTAGCAATAAACACATCATTTGCAACATTCTTTTCAAAATTTTCAATTTTAAACATTTTCCACTGTTAGCCATCCTGTGGCCGAGTGGTTAGCGCGCTTGGCTACTGATCTAAGGGACCTGAGTTCGAGCCCCGGGTAAGGCATGGATGTTCGTGTTGTTTTCTGCTGAGGTCCTGCCATCCTCTCAGATCTTCTACTGTGACATATAAACTGACAGGCTCCTGTCAAGACCTCTGTGGCAAGCAGCTGCTTGAGGGGGTATTTATTTTATTTTTTAGAAGACACAATTACAGTGTTCAGGATATTTGGAAAGTACATATTGCAACATTTCATCAATACATATACAACCCAAAAAACAAAAAAGTTTGACTGACAGACAAACGACAAAGTGAAAAACATTATCTCATTTGTTATAAACAAGATAAAAAGACTATTCGAAATCACAACTGTACGGTTTTAAATAAATCTGCTACATTTTAATTCAGAATTTAATACGTTTTTCACTTAAGATAAAAAATAAGGTATAGTTCTGTAATTTAACTCTAAAAACACAAATATTGCATTCTCCAACACCCTTATATAACTGCATTAAAGTATACTGAACTTCTAACTGCAGTTAAGATCTGTTATATCAATTTGCTGTGATGACGCCGCAACATCCGTAATATATATTATTTACTGATAAATATATTTTAACAGATTTTAAACTCAGACGATTTTAACTGTTTAAAATAGTAACTCTAAATGCAAGGTATGAGGATAGTGCAATAGTTCTTCTACAACTGAACTCTGTGCCAAAATATAAAGGCAAATTCATTGTTATCAATGAAAAGTTAACCCTTTAATGCCCAGAATGACCCAAAATGGTTGAGATTTGAAATGGACTAGGTTCAAATAGTGCTCTTTCTTTGTCTTTATTACCTCTACCCTTTTCTCAGAATTCTTGGACATTAAAGGGTTAATGATATTCAAATTTACAACAAAATTTCCAATGCAATTAAATCGCTTGCAATATTAGTTCTAAATATTTGGAATTTGACTTTTTGCAACTTAAATGCAGGAGTTTAGAATAAAATTCAAATCAGAGAAATACTTTTTATTGCATTATTCTAAAAAATGCAATGTACACCTGGCTTATGTACACTAATTTTGGTTAAGCATTTTGTTTTATTATTATTATTCAAAATAAAATTATCTTGTTTATGGTATGTAATATTAGTTATTTTGGAAGATTCTAAAGAACTTTTTTTTTTCCCTAATGAATAATATGTAAATTAATTCATCCACCAGGCAAAGTATTTTGCTAAAAACTTGTGTGTTTTAAGACTTAACAAGCATGATTGCATACAGTGTCAAATTTATGGATCAAAAATTTTAAAACATCAGGTTAAGAGGAAAAGTTAGAACAAATTATACTGTGTCCCCAAGTTGCTGTAGGGTTGGGTTGTTTTACCTCTGAGCACCACTTTTTTGCACACCATGAGCTAAATGGCCAGGTCACAAGGACCCCGAAGGCTCAGAGAAGGTTGGGGGAGGGGGACCCACTGGAACAGCTGTTGGGAGACAGATGGTAGCCTCCCGTCAAGGCCATTCAGTGTGTTCTTTAACGTGCACAAGTTATGGCTCTCCTGCACACGGGGCCACAGCTTAACAACCCATCCAACAGAAAGCAGCCTTTCCAAGCCCTTCAGTGTCATCTACTGACCATGGGCAGGGTGGGGAATTTTACAGAGATATCTCAACACTGACCCAGCTGGGACTCGAACCTGGAACTACAGATTATGAGCCTGGCATGCTACTGAGTCACTCCTGACCGGTTGCTGTGGAGAAGAGCTCTTGTATACAAAAAGATCAAAGTGCTATAAAAGAGAGCTGCTTTTATAGCACTTTGATCTTTTTGACATTTTCTTTTTCAGCACTACTATACAACCAAATAATAATTACTAAGTGAACTTTGACCACAGGACAGCACATTCTGTACCATTATAAAAACAGAATAACTCCGTCAACAGAGAATAGGACAGTGCACTCTACACAATAGTAATACAAAGGGCATCATTCAAAGCATCCCTATTGTGAAATGAACTGTTGTGATGATAAACATCAGTCAGAGGTAGACAGTGCACACACAAAAAAAAATTTGTTAACTTTTTTTTTCATGTAAATACAAATTTAGTAGTTTCAAATACATTTTAAAAACATTTACTGGTGCAAAAATAATCAGTTGGAAGGTTGGTTGGGTTGTTTTACCTCTGAGTGGCACTTTTTTGCATACATTGGGCTAAATGGCCAAGCCACAAGGACCCTGAAGGCTTAGAGAAGGTTGGGAAGGGGACCCAATGAAACAACTGTTGGGAGAAAGATGATAGCCTCTCGTCAAGATCATTCAGTGTGTTCTTTAACATACACAGGTTATGGTTCTCTAGCACATGGAGCCACAGCTTAATGTCCCATCCGACAGACAGCATCCTTTCCAAGCTCACTGGTGTCCCCTACCGATCATGTACATGTTGGGGAGTTTTGCGGAAATAAATCTCAATGCTGCCCAGATGGGGCAGGAACTTCAGATTATGAGCCTGGTGAACTACCGATTGAGCCACCCCTGCCCCACAATTGGGAGGATCAGGTTCACAAAACAAATACAAGTATATGAATAAAATATTCATCCTCCTTTCAATCAGGGAGACTGATGTATGTCAATACATCAATGTGTCATCAATAGAATAATTTCTGATTGGACAAATGTCTTGTAAACAAACAAATGTTCTATAGCAATTGCTTTCAAATTATGTTTTATTCTAAATAGTGGGTTGGGTTGTGTTACCCCTGAGCAGCACTTTTTTGCACACAATGGACTAAATGGCCAGGTCACATGAACCCTTAAGGCTCAGAGAAGGTTGGGGGAGGAGACCCACTGGAACAGCTATTAGGAGACAGATGGTAGCCTCCCGTCAAGGCCATTCAGTGTGTTCTTCAACGTGCACAGGGTATGGCTCTCCCGCACACAGGGCCACAGCTTAATGGGTTGGGTTGTTTTACCTCTGAGCGGCACTTTTTTGCACACCATGGGCTAAATGGCCAGGTCACATGGACCCCGAAGGCTCAGAGAAGGTTGGGGGAGGGGACCCACTGGAACAGCTGTTGGGAGACAGATCGTAGCCTCCCGTCAAGGCCATCCAGCGTGTTCTTTAACGTGCACAGGGTATGGCTCTCCCACACACGGGGCCACGGCTTAACGTCCCATCTGACGGACGGCGGCCTTTCCAAGCCCATCGGTGTCCCTTACTGACCGTGGGCAGGGCGGGTAATTTTGCAAAGATAAATCTCAACGCTGACCCAGCTGGGACTCGAACCTGGGAACTACAGATTACGAGCCTGGCGCGCTACCGACTGAGCCACCCCCGCCCCCCACAGCTTAATGTCCCATCCAACAGATGGCGGCCTTTTCAAGCCCATCAGTGTCCCCTACTGACCGTGGGCAGAGCGGAAATTTTGCAGGGATAAATCTCAATGCTGACTCAGCTGGGACTCAAACTTGGAAACTACAGATTACGTGCCTAGCACGCTACTGACTGAGCCACCCCCGCCCACTAAATAATGGCAAGGAAGTGAGTGGCAAAAGTGATTAAAACAGACCATTTTCTCAATATGAAAATTTCTGTTCAATTTTATTATGTATCAGACCATACAAAAACCTGTGCTTTAAATTTTTCATAAGTGTATATCAAATACTTACGCCATTCATCAGTGCATCTCATTCGGACAGGCATTCGACATCCCTCAGTAAGTGGTATCTGCAAAATAAAGGGAAAAGAAAATTAATAGATGTTTGCAATTATCTCTTTTACAACTATAATTTAAGCACCGATGGGAAATTGCAAAACAACTAAAATGTCTTAGATGTAGGAAGTTTTTCAAAACATTTAGTTCTTAGGATTTTCAAGAAATTTCAATCCCAGGTGTTAGCAGTTCTGGCCAACTATTATTGCTGAAAACTGATCACTATAATTACCTAGGTTTTTGATCAAAACAAACTTTCTAACATTCACTGCATCTGATGGTCATTATTTAAAGCTCTCCAAGCATATCTGTCCTGAGCTACATCTGCTGTATCTGTATACATTCGCAGAATTTGTAATGAGAGGCCAAGGATGTATACATCCGTTTTCAGTTTTAAAAAATTACTGTTTTTAAATTTTTTTAATACAGGCTTGATAAATAATTTTTGTTTTTCATTTGATGCATATTTTATTAAACTATGACATAAATAATTTGTTAAAGCCATTTCTTAAAAGTGATATAAAGTATTACCAATTTGTTTAACATTACTCTATGCTGAAGCAATCCTCTAATTTAAGCTCAGAAATTTGATTTAAATTATTATCAATGAATTTTTGCTTAAAATTCCTAAAATCTCCTGATAATTAACAAAATACTGCTATTTTTAAAAATGGTAGATTTTGGAAGTAATTATGACATATGTACCTTTTTTTTTCGGTATACCATTGTAAAGTCTTATTAAAATTAATCTGTTCCTACAATGTTCAAATTTTTTACTTTAATAAAATTTGCAATTAAATTCTCTTTAATTTGGTACATAACACGACCTACTTCTGTTGATCAGTTATTTACTAAAAATATTCTAAAGTTGACTTGTTTATTGGACTCTGCAACAAGTCTGGATTTTTCTCAAACTATGGTATGAAGAAAATAATTATAAAACAAATATTTACTCTAAACAAGAAAAAAAAAAATATTTTTGTTATTCAGAAATAGCCTTTCTATGTGCATTAAAATCATTTCTGTCTATTAGTGTTTTTGAAATAAATTTTCATTTGTGTTGCCAGATGCATTTTTTTTTTTACTACATCATTCTAAAAGAGTCCTATTAAAATAAAACTTGTCATCTTTTCTGTCAAATATTTTATTTTCAGAAAATCTGGAATTAAATGCTGATTAATTTGGCATATAACATGCCATAATTCCTTTCATTAATTATTTAGCAAAAAAGTTCTAAAGTGAATTTTTTGTTGGCTGAGCATAGGGATAAAATAGCTTGGCCTCTGGACAGAAACCTGTTTTTCAGGCTGGACACTGGAAGAGTTAACATTAAACATCAAATTACAATGCCAATTCAAATTTGTACAGTCAATATTAAAAGTTATCCTGTTATTTTAAGATAACATATTACATTTCAGTTACTATAACTGAATTTATAAGTCACAATATTACAAATCAAGTGATACATATTTGTTTTGCTTTCATGATTATGTTCCTACTACTCGAGGAGAGAAATTCACACAACAAAATCTTGCCTATATTATACCTTAGATATTTCTCCATATTTAAATCTCTCTCTCTCACTCAGGGTTGGACCTAGGGTTAACGACAAGGACATACTCCCCCCCCCCCCAAAGAATGCTAGTAAGGGTATTGGAAATTAAATACCCCCTCAAGCAGCTGCTTGCCACAGAGATCTGACAGGAGCCTGTCAGTTTAATACACCATAGTAGAGGGATCTGTGAGGATGGCGGGTCCTCAGCAGATTTTTTGCCAACTGCACGCGGTGTAGAGAAATTAAAAACCTGCATATATTTTACTCATTTTCAAAAAATTTTTAGACCTAAAACAGAAGGGAAAATGTCATACGGCAATTTAAACCCAGCTTCTTACACCTCCATTTTTTTCTAGATCCAGACATGCTTTCAGTTATATTTGTAGCAGTCTTCCTACTTTTGCTGTTGTATCATTCGTACTAATGCACTACAAATTTTAAAGAAATTTATTGCTAAAACTAACTTTTTAGTTGCAGCAAAGAACCAACACCTGAAAATATAAACATTACAATGCAAATCACAGGAGAAATAGTACCTCGGTTGGTTGGTTGTTTTACCTCTGAGCGGCACTTTTTTGCACACCATGGACTAAATGGCCAGGTCACATGGACCCCGAAGGCTCAGAGAAGGTTGGGGGGAGGGGACCCACTGGAACAGCAGTTGGGAGACAGATGGTAGCCTCCCATCAAGGCCATCCAGTGTGTTCTTTAAAGTGCACAGGGTATGGCTCTCCCGCACACGGGGCCACGGCTTAACGTCCCATCGGTGTCCCCTACTGACCGTGGGCAGGGCGGGGAATTTTTGCGGAGATAAATCTCAACGCTGATCCAGCTGGGACTCGAACCTGGGAACTACAGATTACGAGCCTGGCGCGCTACTGACTGAGCCACCCCTGCCCCAAAATAGTACCTCACTACCATGTTTAAATCAATCAGTGTAAACAGTAAACAACACAAGAAATACCCAAATTTTTTATCCCAAGGAGGAGTTTGTGTATTTTCCCTTTTTTTTAAATCTCAGAAATGCAAGTGAAGCAGTGTTTTGTTTCCATCATTTGAATTCACATGGCAACAAAACCAAAGATCTGTGCAAGGAGTGATTTTCCCCCTACAGTACCACAAAATCCTTTCTGTTTCCTTACACCCCACTTGATCTCATTCATTACATTAAAAGCAACTCAATAATATTTTCTGTAATTCACACAGGTGTAAAGACTCAATAATTAAACTGAAATATTAGATGAAAATTAATCTACATTCAATTTCTACTGTAATTTCACAAATAACTTGATGAAACTTTTCAAAGCTTTGCATAGGTATGCGGATTTATGGGAGTCCATGAAAAGTCTATTTGAATATCTCAGTTGGCAACCAAAAATATTAATAAACATTAAAACTCATTTCATTTTCTTCTATTAAACATGAGCATATCTCAGTTGGCAACCAAAAATATTAATAAACAATAAAACTCATTTGATTTTCTTCTATTAAACATGAGCCAATAAACCTCAAAATTACTTAGCATTTCCTGAAGAAAATGAAATAAGGAAATGTAATTTTCAAGAAAAGAGAATTACTTTTTTTTTTAGGAGCATGAGGAGCAGGAGTTCAACTTTTAAGCAAATGCAGGGTAAAAATCACTATATTAACAATCAGGCCCAGGGTTAGGGGGGAAAATAATGGGGGGAGGGGTGAAAGAAACATAATCAAGCTTGAAAAATGTAGGAGGAGGGGGTAGAGACTGGATTTCCAATGCAGTAATGAAATTTAAAAGTTTTTAAAACAATAAGACCAATAAATATTTTTGACAATTTAAAAGAATCAAACAACTTTTCTATTATTGAATGCATATTAGTAAGAACTTCATGTACACAATTAAAAGGACCTTCTTGCTCAGAAATTAATCAAAAATAACTTAAAATTCTCTTTGTTGAGGAATAAAATTTTAAAGTTTACCCTTCAAACTATTTGCATAAAGTTTTTAGGTCCTAAAAACTTTATGCAAATAGTTTGAAGGGTAAACTTTAAAATTTTATTGCTCAATGATAGAGAATTTTAAGCTATTTTTAAGAACTTCAAAAATGTGATTCTTGCATTTAAAATATTGGGCTACAAAACATTTGCAACACTGCAAGAAATATTATTTTGCTTTCAATGATACAAGAGTTGAAAGTTGGTAAGGCCATCCAATGAAAACATGTCCTACACCAGGGATGGGGAAACTCCAGCCTGTGGACCATTTGCAGCCCATAGGCAAGATTATTACTATTAACCACAATCAAAAACAGCAGAAACAACTTATAAAACTGAGAGATTCTTTTTACTCCTTTCAAATATTATAGATTTCCTCCAGCTAGATATGAAGTATGATGGAAGCACCAACAGCTCCAATTTTAATAAAAGACAATGCATAAATATGATGCAGTAGCAATGTAGTAGAAATTGTTGGGAAAATGCAATGGCATCCATCTTATTTAAACGTAAGTTTAATTACGATGTTCTTTAAACATAATTTTTGCTTGCCATTGTTTAATAAATAGTATTATTTCAAGATCAATATAATCACTTCTTTATTACTTCCTGTATTTAAGTAAATATATGGTTTCATAGGAAATCTTAATGTCTAATATTTGTTTAGTGGCCTGCAAAGAAAAGTTTCCCCACCCTTGACCTATACAGTTAGACCTCCACCAACAAATGATTTATGACATTATATTTGCAAGTTCCCACCATTCCAGATTAGTATGGGTATGCTGTTCAAATGTAGAGCAAATCTGGACTGTATATAATGAAAGAAACTCGACTTATTTAGTATTCAAATTACCACTTTAAAGATAGTGGGGTTCGTATCCCACCCGGCTCAAGCCCGCAAAATTCCCCGCCTTGCCCACGGTCAGTAGGGGACACTGATGGGCTTGGAAAGGCCGCCGTCCGTCAGATGGGACGTTAAGTCGTGGCCCCGTGTGCGGGAGAGCCATACCCTGTGCACGTTAAAGAACACGCTGGATGGCCTTGACGGGAGGCTACCATCTGTGTCCCAACAGCTGTTCCAGTGGGTCCCCTCCCCCAACCTTCTCTGAGCCTTTGACATATCATGGACCCATGTGACCTGGCCATTTAGCCCATGGTGTGCAAAAAAGTGCTGCTCAGAGGTAAAACAACCCAACCCAGCTCAAGACAATTTTTCTATAAGAGTTGAATCGACTTCAAAGTGGTAATTTGAATACTTAATAAGTCAAGTTTCATTATTATCATCAGTATACTTGTAAGACACTTTCTATCTACAAGGCAAATTGAAAGCCACATGTGGCTAGATTGCCTGAAAAGTGCTTATATGTGACACAAATGGAAGGTTCATAGCGTTAATTAGAGATCTTGATCAGCGGCCAGTAGCTCAGTGGTCCAGAGCACCTGACATATTATCAGGAGGTTGTGGGTACATATCCCACCCGGCTCAAGGCAATTTTTCCACTAAGAGTTGAATCGACTTCAAAGTGGTAATTTGAAATCTAGACTATAATCTCACCCTGACAGAATAGATATCTCTGGATCTCACTCAACCTGATAAGAACATCCAATGGATGTCCTAGGGAGATACGAGATATACTGCCATCCTTCAATCCCTTTCCTAAATGCTCCAGGATTGTTCTTATTGCTCAGCAGCTTCCCATTCTCTAAAATTATTTTATTGAGGGCAAAAATTATCATTGTCAGACCTGCACATTTCTTAGGCTGTATATAAATCATTTTGGCTCAATTTTTATGACTTATCACAACAGTATCTTAGCATCTTCCTGTCCGATTAGCTTTGGCCCCATAGATTTTGAGACATATTCTACCTCATCTTGGACGAGGTAGAATGAAGAAACAGAACAATATTGCCACACGCTCCTTTACATTTAGCCATTAACATTTTGGAGATGGCTCTTTCGGCAAGTTTTTAACGTAAAAGTATATCTGATATATTTCTGATATAATGATCATTAATTATAAATATTAAAAATTAATTTATAATATTAACCAATCCCCAGTGATGATGCACAGAACCAGGCAGGCCTAGCGCCTAATTTCTGATACCGCCTTCTCATGGTGCGGGCCATTAGTACCTTTCAAAAGAGATATTCTCTGTTGAAATGGAACGGAAAGGGAGGGCTGCCAGTTCAGTATGGCCTATTGATCTGGTCATCTATGG
>JAWZYU010001241.1:0-38153 GCA_038380435.1 Ryuthela nishihirai | reverse complement strand
CTCTGAGCCTTCGGGGTCCTTATGACCTGGCCATTTAGCCCATGGTGTGCAAAAAAGTGCCGCTCAGAGGTAAAACAACCCAACCCAACTCTGAGCCTTCGGGGTCCTTGTGACCTGGCCATTTAGCCCATGGTGTGCAAAAAAGTGCCGCTGGGAGATAAAACAACCAAACAAATTAGGAGATTAGGAAAATGAGAATCTTAATATTTCGTTAAGAGTTATTCAACACAAAAAGAATTTTTAGTTACCTAATGTTTTCACTCTGTCGACATTCAATTTTTTTTGTTTCTAGAGAAAAAAAAAGTTCAATGTCGACAGAGTGAAAACATTAGCTAATTTTTTTTAACAAAAATGCAAAAAATCAGTTTTTCATTCTTTGTGCTAAGTCATATGAAAGAGTATTTTGCCATTTTTCGAATCGGATTAGCACATGACCAACAAAGACACTTAGCATATAGATAATTTCGAACCTCTTTAATCATTTTTTGTACGGGGAGGGGGTGGCTCAGTCGGTAGCGCGTCAGGCTCGTAATCTGCAGTTCCCAGGTTCCAGTCCCAGCTGGATCAGCGTTGAGACTTATCTCCGCAAAACATCGCACCTTGCCCACGGTCAGTAGGGGACACCGATGGGCTTGGAAAGGCCGCCGTCTGTCGGATGGTACGTTAAGCCGTGGCCCCGTGTGCGGGAGAGCCATACCCTGTGTAGGTTAAAGAACACGCTAGATGGCCTTGACGGGGGGCTACCATCTGTCTCCCAAAAGCTGTTCCAGTGGGTTCCCTTCCCCAACCTTCTCTGAGCCTTCGGGGTCCTTGTGACCTGGCCATTTAGCCCATGGTGTGCAAAAAAGGTGCCGCTCAGCGGTAAAACAACCCAACAACCCAAAATCATTTTTTGGATAACTCTATTTCAAACAACTGAAATGTGTAATTCTGAACTTTCGCTTTTGTCTCCCATTTCAACTCAATATCAAATGTGCCTCCTTAAAATAAAGCAGTTTCTTCTGATCGTTTTTCAGTTCTTCTAACCGTTTTCCAATGGGATCCTTCTTTCAGCCTAATCTGAGCCTTTGATCTTTGTGGCACTTGAAGTTTTAGGGGTCCTTGTAACATGGCCATTTAGCTACTTTTTGCAAAAAGAAAAAAGTAAACATGCAGCTTCTTCTTCTTACAGCTCTCCAGTGGAATCCTTCCACCAACCTTCTCCGAGTCCTAGGGGCGGGGGTGGCTCAGTCGGTAGCGCGCCAGGCTCGTAATCTGTAGTTCCCAGGTTCGAGTCCCAGCTGGGTCAGCGTTGAGATTTATCTCCGCAAAATTCCCCGCCCTGCCCACGGTCAGTAGGGGACACCGATGGGCTTGGAAAGGCCGCCGTCCGTCGGATGGGACGTTAAGCCTTGGTCCCGTGTGCGGGAGAGCCATACCCTGTACACTTTAAAGAACACGCTGGATGGCCTTGACGGGAGGCTACCATCTGTCTCCCGACAGCTGTTCCAGTGGGTTCCCTCCCCCAACCTTCTGAGTCTTCGTGGTCCTTGTGACCTGGCCATTTAGCCCATGGTGTGCAAAAAAGTGCCGCTCAGAGGTAAAACAACCCAACCTCAGCAGAAAAACGACACACACACACATCCATGCCTAATCCGGGGCTCGAACCCAGGTCCCTTAGATCAGTAGCCAAGCGTGCTAACCACTCGGCCACGAACTGTTTGCAAAAAAAAAAGCACAGCTAACAAGTATACAACCGAAGTGATATCTGATGATTGTGTAATCAGGTGAATGATTCACGATTTAAAAAAAACCTGCTAAAATATACTTTATCAACCTAGATGAGCTGATCAATTTGTGAACTTCACCGTGTTAAAGAAATGTCTCGTTAAAGTGACTTCTGAATGATCCGATTGTTACGAGTGGTTCATTTGAAGCCTCTGCACGTGCCCTTTTCCTCTCTCTGAAGTGACTGCTGCCTTTCCTCGATTCCGTCCTTCTTGGGTCAGTTGTCTGCAGGGTGACAGCGCACTACTTTGTTGTTCTCGTGTGTGTCGCGTGCAAGGAAGCCGACCGATCCGATTGGCCAAGATTCTTGACGAGGGGCGTCGCCGCCGGCAGTTGTATCAGGTCTCATTCTCGCAGTGGATCGGGTCACCTGGTTTTTGTTTTTTGTTGTGGAAGGTCCTCGATGACAGATTGACGAATGGACAGATGACGTCACACGTTCCACTCTTCCCTTTCCGTCGGGGATGTATTTATGTCCTTAAGCTCTGGGTTTTTCTTTTTCTAATGTTCGGTATTTCTTTACGATGTTGGCTCAGTCGTTAGCGAGCAAGGCTTGTAATCTGTGGTTCCTAGGTTCGAGTCCCAACTTTGCCAGCGTGGAGATTTATCTCTTGCGCTGGCAAAGTTGGGAATCGAACCTAGGAACCATCTCTCATTTTGAAAAAACTACTCCCATCTTGGGGGAGGGGGGGAGGGCTCAGTCGGTAGCGCGCCAGGCTCGTAATCTGTAGTTCCCAGGTTCGAGTCCCAGCTGGGTCAGCGTTGAGATTTATCTCCGCAAAATTCTCCGCCCTGCCCACGGTCAGTAGGGGACACCGATGGGCTTGGAAAGGCAGCCGTCAGTCGGATGGGACGTTAAGCCGTGGCCCCGTGTGCGGGAGAGCCATAGCCTGTGCACGTTAAAGAACACGCTGGATGGCCTTGACGGGAGGCTACCATCTGTCTCCCAACAGCTGTTCCAGTGAGTCCCCTCCCCCAACCTTCTCTGAGCCTTCGGGGTCCATGTGGCCTGGCCATTTAGCCCATGGTGTGCAAAAAAGTGCCGCTCAAAGGTAAAACAATAACACAACTACTCCCATCTTGGGGGAAAAAAAAGAAAATTCCATGTTGGAAAAGGAACCAAGCCCCATCTTGAAAAAGCAGCTATTCATCGGGTGGGGCGTTAATCTGTGTCTCCGTGCGTGGAAGAGTCATACTCTGTGCACGTTAAAAAACACACTAGAAGGCCTTGACGGGAGGCTTACTATCTGTCTCTTAACAGCTGTCCAGTGGGTCTCCTCCCCCAACCTTCCACGGGCCCTCGGGTCCTTGTAACCTGGTCATATAGACCATGGTGTGCAAAAAAAAAAAGTGCCTCTCAGAATCAAAATAACCCAATACCCAGACTTAAAACAAACCTCAGTCAAGAAAATAACCAAAATAATGAAAACTGTCTCTAAAGATTTCCGTAATTTGAGAAATGAAAACACCGCCTTGAAAATGCATGCAGATGCTAACAGTAAATAATCGAAAAAAAAAAATACGAATCAAATCTCATCATTGAATGTTTTTGAATTCTGATTGAATCCCTAATGCTCTCCCTTATGTGATTAATAGAGTGATTAATATGTGCGTCTGGATCTGTCTACGAGAGGTCAATGTATGTGTGTCACACAACGAGGTGGCGAAGTATGCGGAAATTACGTGTGAACTCGTGCAAAGCGTCATGCCTAACTAGTTTATAACAAATTTCAAGAACAAGAAATTTAATCTGTGCGTCTTTTTGACAGTTCTCCGCAGGTTGGACTGAGTAAAATGGTTCCTTAAGTAGGGTGGACGGGGACTACAGATGATTCATTACTGAAAGAATTTTTAAAACTATTCTCAATTAACTGCTTAATGCTTTCGATTACAGATGCTTACGGGGTATTTTGGGTTTTAGATGGTTCGATTATGGAAATAATAATGATGAGGATGAATGGATGATTATTAATAGTCTTCAAGTAGCATCTGGCGTAGGGAGAGTTGGCCATATTGCCAGCATGTATGATGATAGAAGGAAGAGATTTGGAAAAGGAGGGCAGATCTAGAAACATGGATGTTGGGTTGTTTTGACTTCTGAGCGGTAATTTCTTGCTTTAACAAAATGCTCTATATTAGGGTTCTCAACGTGGGGTGTGCGGTAAAATTTTTTGGGGTACGCCGTGAGAGCTCAAAAGGCGCTAGATATATGTTATATATATATGTGTTATATTTTATTCCCATTGTTATACTATAACTATAGATAAAACTATCTATACAATGGGTACGCCAGTTACATACACATTTCCAGGGGTACGTGAAGCATAAAAGGTTGAGAACCACTGATATATATGTTTTATTTTATTCCCATTGTTATACTATAACTATAGTTTTATCTATCTACACAAGGGGTATGCCAGTTACATACACATTTCCAGGGGGTACGTGAAGCATAAAAGGTTGAGAACTACTGATATATATGTTTCATTTTATTCCCATTGTTATACTATAACTATAGTTTTATCTATCTATACAAGGGGTACGCCAGTTACATACACATTTCCAGGGGGTACGTGAAGCATAAAAGGTTGAGAACTACTGATATATATCTTTCATTTTATTCCCATTGTTTTACTATAACTATAGTTTTATCTATCTATACAAAGGGTACGCCAGTTACATACACATTTCCAGGGGGTACGTGAAGCATAAAAGGTTGAGAACTACTGATATATATGTTTCATTTTATTCCCATTGTTATACTATAACTATAGTTTTATCTACCTATTCAAGGGGTACGCCAGTTACATACATTTCCAGGGGGTACGTGAAGCATAAAAGGTATATGTTACACATTTCCAGGGGGTACGTGAAGCATAAAAGGTTGAGAACCACTGATATATATATATGTTTCATTTTATTCCCATTGTTATACTATAACTATAGTTTTATCTATCTATACAAGAGGTACGCCAGTTACATACACATTTCCAGGGGGTACATGAAGCATAAAAGGTTGAGAACCACTGCTCTGATGGATAGATCACAAGAACCCCGATGGTTTAGAGAAGGTTCGAGGAAGGGGCCCCACTGTTACGAGACAAATGGCAGTCTCCCGTGTAGGCCACCCAGCCTGTTCTTTACATGAACAGGGTATGGTTCTCTCAAGCACACGAATCCATGGCTTAACATCGCATCTGACGGACGGTGACCTTTTCAAGCACACTGGTATCCTTTACTGATAGGGGGCAGGGTGAGGGTTTAGTGGAAATCATGGGTGTGGGTGGGGTAAGCGAGTCAATTCCTCCCCTCACCTGGAAAATTTGGTCGAGAAATTAACTTATTTTGAACATCAAAAGGTCTTTAACGAAATACGTTTTATATTTCCGAAAACCTAAAAAAAAATCACATATTACGTGCACAGGGACCACGGTTTTTCGACCCATCCAAAGTATGGCGGCTTTTTTTTCACGACAAGGCAGGATTTTGAGGAGGGAAAATCTCATTGCTGGCACAGGTGGAACTCGAACCTGGAACTTTTGTTTGCGAGTCTGGCGCGCTACCTACTCCCCACCCCCTTTATCCCACAAATACGGAATTTGATACTTACGGAAATTATATTTCAGCACCCAATTTCGTTATTCGGCTAACTTTTTAGGAGCGTAACCCTTCCGTAAGTGGGGCGGGGGTGGCTCAGTCGGTAGCGCGCCAGGCTCGTAATCTGTAGTTCCCAGGTTCGAGTCCCAGCTGGGTCAGCGTTGAGATTTATCTCCGCAAAATTCCACGCCCTGCCCACGGTCAGTAGGGAACACCGATGGGCTTAGAAAGTCCTCCGTCTGTCGGATGGGACGTTAAGTCGTGGTTCCCGTGTGCGGGAGAGCCATACCCTGTGCACATTAAAGAACACGCTGGATGGCCTGGATGGGAAGCTACCATCTGTCTCCCAACAGCTGTTCCAGTGGGTCCCCTCCCCCAACCTTCTCTGAGCCTTCGGGGTCCATGTGACCTGGCCATTTACCCCTTGGTGTGCAAAAAAGTGCCGCTCAGAGGTAAAACAACCCAACCCTTCCGTAAGTCGACGACGACCTGTATTTTTCGTAAAGGTTTCCCCTTTTTTTGCTTTTGTGCTCCTGTCAGACCTCTGTGGAAAGCAGCTGCTTGAGGGAGTATTTATTTATTTATGTCTTTCTAGGGCATCAGTTATTGTACTATGTTAGGATGTCTGTAGGATTGCTGTATTCGCAAGCTTCGACAGCTGATGAAGTTTCAATAACTGAACAAAAATCAACCACAATTTGTGTTATAGTACTTCATTTTCAAATTTATGTGTTGATCTCCAACCTTCTCTGATCGCTTGAGGTTCTTGTGGAGGGGCGGGGGTGGCTCAGTCGGTATCTCATCTGGCTCATAGTCTGCAGTTCCCAGGTTCGAGTCCCAGCTGGTTCAGCTTTGAGATTTATCTTCCCAAAACTCCCTGCCCACGGTCAATAGGGGACACCAATGGACTTGGAAAGGCCGCCGTCCGTCGGATGGGACGTTAAACCGTGTGCATTCAGTTCAGGAGGGCATGACCCTCTGCACGTTAAAGAACACGCTAGATGACCTTAACGGGAGGCCATCATCTGTCTTCCAACGGCTGTTCCAATGGGTCCCTCCTTCAACCTTCTCTGAGCCTTCGGTGCCTTGCGTGCAAAAAAGTGCCGTTCAGAGGTAAAACAGCCCATGTCAAATAACGGGGCTATTCTCATATATTTAGGGGGCGGGGGTGGCTCAGTCGGTAGCGCGCCAGGCTCGTAATCTGTAGTTCCCAGGTTCGAGTCCCAGCTGGGTCAGCGTTGAGATTTATCTCCGCAAAATTCCCCGTCCTGCCCACGGTCAGTAGGGGACACCGATGGGCTTGGAAAGGCCGCCGTCCGTCGGATGGGACGTTAAGCCGTGGCCCCGTGTGTGGGAGAGCCATACCCTATGCACGTTAAAGAACACGCTGGATGGCCTTGACTGGAGGCTACCATCTGTCTCCCAACAGCTGTTCCAGTGGGTCCCCTTCCCCAAACTTCTCTGAGCCTTCGGGGTCCATGTGACCTGGCCATTTAGCCCATGGTGTGCAAAAAAGTGCCGCTCAGAGGTAAAACAACCCAACTCTCATATTTCGAAGAAAAATACGTCTTTGTAATGTATTTAGCGAAAGTTGTAACTGGTATTAACTAAGGTGATCATCCGTATTGCTTTGAGATTATTTCTACTGTCCTATTTCCACGTACTACTTCAATTGTGTCGCATTTCCTTCACTGCTTTCAATAAATAAATCACTAATTTGTGTTTGCTATTTCGCGTTGGTAAAAAATATGTGTGCAGCACTAAATGGCATCAAAGTGTAGTCGATGAACTTTATTTTTTCCAGACGACTTGAAACTTACTTCGTCCATTCTCGAGTAATTTTAAAGTATTTATTAATAAAGGACAAGTTGGGGGGGGGGGGGGGATAGGACACAAAAAATCAAGTAATTCTACCAAAAGAACGTGTAATTGACACCCTTAAGTTTCTTTGTAGCTGTCGATATCATGATGTTGATTACGTTTTTCTGTTGGGGTTGCCGACCAAACTTTGAGATATCTTATACCAGCATTGTTTTTTTCCCCCATCGCCACGTGTTCCCTCCCTCCCTACACTTTCTCTCTAGTAACGTTTCGAAAGAATCGCGTTTTACCTAAACGCCACCCAGCGCCTGCAACTTGTTTTGCCCTGAGGGAGATTACATTTTGTGCAAGAATAGCAACCACGCGGCTATTGGAGGAATCTGCTCCCAACACCTGCACCCAAGTTGAAAGGGAGGAGATTTTGGGGGGAAAAAAATGAGAGCACAGAGAGAAGATTAAGATGACTGTGTTTATTTATGTTCCTAGGTTGCTTTTCTCTCCCCCTTTTTCTTCACCTGCATTAGGTGAGATTTCAATCTGGGTTAACATCCTTCTTTCATCAGCTGAAACTCACTGCGCAGGTTGGAAAGAAAAAGTTCAACGCTGGAAAGAATTAAGGATTTAATCTACTAAGCGGGAGATCTATTTTGGTGTTAATATGCGATATAGAGTTCCTTCTTTAAATGTTGCATTATTATTATTCTCTAAAAATTTCAGTTTGTTTTTCGTTTTTGACAAATTTGTTGTAAAAAATTTTGAAAAAATTAATTGGACTTTTCCATAATATTGTTGTCTCCAGGCCAGGCTCGTAATCTGCAGTTTCCAGGTTCGAGTTCCAGCTGGGTCAGCGTTGAGATTTATCTCCGTAACACTCCTCTCCTGCCCATGGTCAGTAGGAGACACCAATGGACTTGGAAAGACCGCCGTCCGTCGGATGTGACGTTAAGCCGTGACTACGTGTGCGGGAGAGCCATACCCTGTGCACGTTAAAGAACACGCTGGATGGCCTTGACGGGAAGCTACCATCTGTCTCCCAACAGTTGTTCCAGTGGGTCTCTTCCCCCAACCTTCTCTGAGCCTTTGGGGTCCTTGTGACCTGGCCATTTAGCCCATGGTGTGCAAAAAAAAAGTGCCGCTCAGAGGTAAAACAACCCAACTTTCAATAACATTGTTCAATGTCCAGATATACAGGTTCATTATAAAAGAATTTCTTTTCTAAACGGGACAAAACGACACAAAAGAAAAGAAGACAAAAGTGATCCTTCTCATGGAATAAGTATTTTACTCCTTGCATTAATCCTGTTCGATTTATCGACAAATCTGCAGGTGTTTTGCACCAGCTATTATTAATCTGTCGAATCTGTTAAAGCGGCAGATGTAATTCTTTTTTTTTTGCATCAATGAATTATTTTTGCTTTTTTCGAAATCTGGTCACCTTGTATTAGCCTCAATAAAAAACACGATAAGTGCACATAGATAGTAGGTTACACATATTGTGAAATATTTTTACGAAATAAAATGTTGGAAAAAAATCAAAGTCAGTCAACGTCAGAAATGAAATCAATAATAATAACATCAAAACTGAGCTCCCGTTTAGAAAGGCAGTTCTTTTATAATGAAATATCTGGAGACTGAACAATACTATGGAAAAGGTGAAAGAACATTTTCAAAAGATGTTATAACAAATTTGTCGAAATTTGGAGAAAACAAGTTGGGTTGGGTTGTTTTACCTCTGAGTGGCACTTTTTTGCACACCATGGGCTAAATGGCCAGGTCACATGGACCCCGAAGGCTCAGAGAAGGTTGGGGGAGGGGACCCACTGGAACAGCTGTTGGGAGACAGATGGTAGTCTAACGTCAAGGCCATCCAGCGTGTTCTTTAACGTTGGGTTGTTTTACCTCTGAGCGGCACTTTTTTGCACACCATGGGCTAAATGGCCAGGTCACATGGACCCCGAAGGCTCAGAGAAGGTTGGGGGAGGGGACCCACTGGAACAGCTGTTGGGAGACAGATGGTAGCCTCCCGTCAAGGCCATCCAGCGTGTTCTTTAACGTGCACAGGGTATGGCTCTCCCGCACACGTAGGCACGGCTTAACGTCACATCCGACGGACGGCGGTCTTTCCAAGTCCATTGGTGTCTCCTACTGACCATGGGCAAGAGAGGAGTGTTACGGAGATAAATCTCAACGCTGACCCAGCTGGAACTCGAACCTGAAACTGCAGATTACGAGCCTGGCCTGGAGACAACAATATTATGGAAAAGTCCAATTAATTTTTTCAAAATTTTTTACAACAAATTTGTCAAAAACGAAAAACAAACTGAAATTTTTAGAGAATAATAATAATGCAACATTTAAAGAAGGAACTCTATATCGCATATTAACACCAAAATAGATCTCCCGCTTAGTAGATTAAATCCTTAATTCTTTCCAGCGTTGAACTTTTTCTTTCCAACCTGCGCAGTGAGTTTCAGCTGATGAAAGAAGGATGTTAACCCAGATTGAAATCTCACCTAATGCAGGTGAAGAAAAAGGGGAAGAGAAAAGCAACCTAGGAACATAAATAAACACAGTCATCTTAATCTTCTCTCTGTGCTCTCATTTTTCCCCCCCAAAATCTCCTCCCTTTCAACTTGGGTGCAGGTGTTGGGAGCAGATTCCTCCAATAGCCGCGTGCTTGCTATGTTTGCACAAAATGGAATATCCCTCAGGGCAAAACAAGTTGCAGGCGCTGGGTGGCGTTTAGGTAAAACGCGATTCTTTCGAAACGTTACTAGAGAGAAAGTGTGGGGAGGGAGGGAACACGTGACGATGGGGAAAAAAAACAATGCTGACACCGATATGGAAAATCTGCGCGTGCATTAGTATTCATCTGTTGGGCCGTCGAGAGTGTTATCGGTGGAGAGTCAATTGGAGTGTCGGGACGATGGAGAAAAGCGTCGATTTGGAGTCTTGCCAGGAACAGGTTGAACGACACAGTTCGTTAATGATTAGTCTGCGGGCGCGATACGTCACGCAGTCACGTGACACCTGACAACCGACGGCGTGGCACGTGTTTGGCTGTTGCTTTCCATCACGCCCGATAATTGTTCCAGCAGCCGCAGTTGGACGCTTAAGATTCGTTGGATTTTAAGAGGTTGCTTGCGATGTGGATCGGGCCTTTTCCCCGTTCGACTTTCGTCCTTGCGTTGCTCGTTTTGGGATCGCAGAGTTTCTGATGGGAATTCTGTAGGATTTTTATTTTCCCAAGTCATTGGAAGGATTGGGTAGTTTTTACCTCAGAGTAACTTTTTTCCCCCCTGACAAAATGGGCTAAACGTCCAGGTCATAAGAACTCCAACAGCTAAGAGTTGGGTGGGGGATGGGGGACCACTGAACATCTCATCAACGTCGCCGGAGGGGACTGCTTAGAGTCTGCGGAGAACATCACTGTTAGGAGGTTGGGTTGTTTCATCTCTGAGCAACACTTTTGTGCACACAATAGATTAAATTGCCCCGTCACAAGGTTGGGTTGTTTTACCTCTGAGCGGCACTTTTTTGCACACCATGGGCTAAATGGCCATGTCACAAGGACCCCGAAGGCTCAGAGAAGGTTGGGAGAGGGGACCGACTGGAACAGCTGTTGGGAGACAAGTGGTAGCCTCCCGTCAAGGCCATCCAGCGTATTCTTTAGCGTGCACAGGGTATAGCTCTCCCGCATACGGGGCCACGGCTTAACGTCCCATCACGGCGGCCTTTCCAAGCCCATCGGTGTCACCTACTGACCGTTGGCAGGAGAGGAGTTTTACGGAGATAAACACAACGCTGTCCCAGTTGGGACTCGAACCTGTGAATTACAGATTACGAGCCTGGCGCGCTACGGACTGAGCCACCCCCGCCCCTACACGTCACAAGGACACCAAGACTCAGGTTAGGAGAAAGAGGACCCTTGGACAGATGAGACAAATGGAAGCCTCTGGTCAAAGTAATCTTTAATGGGCACAGGATATAGCTCTCCTGCACACGGGTCCACGGCTGTACATCCCATCCGACGGACGGTGGCCTCTCCAAGCCCATCGGCGTTTCCTTTCTCTCCAAGGCAGCATGGAAGTTAGCTGAACCCAATTCACAAGGATTGTAAGGCTCAGAACTGGGTAGTGAAAGGGGAGTCAGTAGACGGCTATTACCCACACAACGTCCAGAATATATTTAAGACGATAAATGGATATCCATTGCTTATCATGGATATCTTATAGATATTTTCTGGAGATTATGGTTGTGTGGATAGATGATCGGAAGCCTTTAGGCAAGACCATCCAGTGAGTTGGGGCGGGGATGGCTCAGTCGGTATCGCGCCAGGCTCGTAATCTGTAATTCCCAGGTTCGAGTCCCAGCTGGGTCAGCGTTGTGATTTATCTCCGCAAAATTCCCCGCCCTGCACACGGTCAGTAGGGACACCGATGGGCTTGGAAAGGCCGCCGTCCGTCGATGGGATGTTAAGCCGTGGCTCCGTGTGCGGGAGAGCCATACCCTGTGCACGTCAAAGAACACGCTGGATAGCCTTTACGGGAGTCTACCATCTGTCTACCAACACTGTTCCATTGGGTCCCCTCCCCCAACCATCTCTGAGCCTTCGAGGCCCTTGTGACCTGGCCATTTAGCCCATGGTGTGCAAAAAAAGCGCCGCTCAGAGGTAAAACAACCCACCCCAACAGGTTGGATGACCTTAACGGAGACTACCATCTGTCTCCTAACAGCTGTTCCAGTGGGTCTCCTCCCTCAACCTTCTCTGAACCCTATTGATCCTTGTGACATGGCCATTTAACCCATTGTGCACAATAAAAACGCCGCGCAGTGATAAAACAACTCAACTAATTTATAGATCAGCGTCTTTTCTATCCATAAATTCATGCAAATCAGAGCCAACACCCCATTCTAGCAAAAATTATACCCCGGGGCGAGATTACCGCATCTGAATCCTGAAACTTCTTTAATCTCGTTAGCAAAGCATGAACTCTGTTACACGCGAGCAGAAATGCGTTGAAAAAGAAAAATCTTTCTTGCCACACCCTGAAGTGTGAATCACGTCCACAGTTGTTAAAAGGTCCAACTGATAAAACGTCCCCTTGTTGTTGCCTGATGTCTTCTAGAAACGATAAAAGCGTCTAACCCTCGACAATTAAGGATTTATTCGATGCAAAAAGGATCTAGATCAACGATAAGTATATTTCATATTGATTTCTGTGGTTGTTTCTAAGTAGCCCAATAGCTTTTTTTTCTCTTTGATTATGCAGTCGTTTATTTCCATCGTGCAATGGTGGGAATACAAGTATGATAGGTGTAGTCAGACAAATGTTAATCTCTTCTTATTACTTTAAAGGCTTAGTTTATCTTCTTAACACTAACCGAAGTGACAGGAACTAACTTTTGCAACTATGGAACTAGTACTTGACTCTTTTATTAGGAAAATTAAATGTTTCGCTGATTAAAAAAACTCCAACTAGATATATTTTATCTTTGTTTTAGGTTAGTCAATTTAGCACTTACTGATAAAACGTGTGGTTGGGTTTTTTGACCTCTGAGCGGCACTTTTCTGCGCACAATGGGCCAAATGGCCAGGTCACAAGGACCCTAAAGGCTCAGAGCAGATTGGGGGGAGGGGACCCACTGGAACAGCTGTTGGGAGACAGATGGTAGCCTCCCGTCAAGGCCATCCAGCGTGTTCTTTAACGTGCACAGGGTATGGCTCTCCCGCACATGGAGCCACGGTTTAACGTCCCATCCGACGGACAGGACCGTCGTACCGATGGTCTTTCCAAGCCCATAGGTATTCCCCTACTGACCGTGGGCAGGGCGGGGAGTTTTGCGGAGATAAATCTCAACGCTGACACAGCTGGGACTCGAACCTCGGAACTGTAGATCACGACTGAGCCACTCCTGTCCCTCCCTGGGGCGAGGGTGGCTCAGTCGGTAGCGCGCCAGGCTCGTAATCTGTAGTTCCCAGGTTCGAGTCCCAGCTGGGTCAGCGTTGAGATTTATCTCCGCAAAATTTCCCGCCCTTCCCACGGTCAGTAGGGGACACCGATGGGTTTGGAAAGGCCGCCATCCGTCGGATGGGACGTTAAGCCGTGGCCCCGTGTTCGGGAGAGCCATACCCTGTGCACGTTAA
The DNA here is from genome assembly GCA_038380435.1 of Ryuthela nishihirai. Classification (NCBI taxonomy): domain Eukaryota; kingdom Metazoa; phylum Arthropoda; class Arachnida; order Araneae; family Heptathelidae; genus Ryuthela; species Ryuthela nishihirai. The sequence goes on along the minus strand of JAWZYU010001241.1, from coordinate 24,820 downwards.
AGAACACGCTGGATGGCCTTGACGGGAGGCTACCATCTGTCTCCCAACAGCTGTTCCAGTGGGTCCCCTCCCCCAACCTTCTCTGAGCCTTCGGGGTCCATGTGACCTGGCCATTTCGCCCATGGTGTGCAAAAAAGTGCCGCTCAGAGGTAAAACAACCCAACCCTGTCCTTCCCAACAAGTGCAAATCTGACGGAACCTTTGGTTGCATTCAATCCCCTCCAGAAACTCTACACCCACAGACTGAACATTCTAAATAATTCATAATTCGAGCTCCTTTCGTAATTATTTAAAAGCAGCATTCTAACATTTCACGATTTCGATAACCCTCGTAAGTACAAAAACCGGTTAAAAGTTCTCCCTCTTGTACCGTTCCCTCCATATTTTAAGAGTCGTAAGTTTCTCCCTGTGGTTTCTTAAACCTATTGTAGACAAATGCCAAATCTTCCAAGTAATAGCTTAAGAAATATAAACTATGTTGTTCCCATTCTATCAGACAAGTACCACCGTGCATCACACTTAAACAACCATTTTGTATGGATCTCGAAATGTTAATCTCAAACTTTCTCCAAGCATTCTGTATGGCAAATCGTCATCTTACAAAGCTGAAATCGTCTAACCACACGTTTGTTTATCTGGCCCTCCACATCCGTTCTATTCCTTCTTTGTCTCTATCTCCAAGCGTTCTAGGCGTGTCTCAAATGTCATTGTTTTGTGAGCAAAGCGTTGCAATTACGAGCAATAAGCTCGTTACGCATTCACGTTTACATCTATTCTAATAGCCACGGCAGAGAACGAAAGAGGGCGCAGCATACCTCATATATTAGAGCCCAGTTGTCCTTTTTTTCTCTCTCATCTTTTCTCTCTTCCCCCCTCTTCTTCATCAATAATTGTGGGCTCCTCTTTGGAACAACGTCTGGTAAAGAAGAAACGGATCTTTTGTTTGAGAATTAACTGCTATTAGACTTAGGCAGTGTTTTGAGTGCCTTCGAAAGTGGATTGCTGTTGCTTGTTAAGTGGGGGCTTTGTGACTGAAGTAGCTTTACAAGCAGATATCTTTTTTTGCCTGCAGCGTGATTCCGCTGTAGAGGTTTTTTTCTTTCGAACAACAGACAAAACACTCTCTTGTAATCAGGTGTTTTGCTGGGTAGGAACGTGAACATCTTTTTGACCAGCTTCATCATTCGGCTAGCTTTTTTCGTTTTCCATTTGTGGCAAAGGCTTATTTAATTATAGTTGCATGGAAATTATTTGAACTTATTCGCAGCCTTTATCTGAAGATCGCTTCCGAAATAATAGACATTACAGAGGTTAAGAGTGGATGTTAACTTTCGTAGATCAATGTTGGTTTCAATTCTGAACGTCGGAGATAAACAGGCAATTTTCTCATTAATATTTTATCAAAAAAAATTACATAAAGCATTTTCCAATCAACGTATATATATATAATCTTGGCTAGCATTGTTCATTAAAAATGTTTAATTGTGTTAAATTGGATGAAACATGATTCCTATTCACGTGCTTTCAACTGACGTTCGTGTATTTTTTATTGCTTATTGGAGAATATAACTTTTACAAGACTCGATTGGTCTGAAACAAAGACTTCATCTCTTCAAGGAGTCCTTCCTCAAAATCTTTTTTTTCCAAAATAGAATCATTATTCTAAATCTCGCACGAAACAAAAAAAACTTTCGTTGGAAAAATAAAAAAGCTTTTTAGAAAACTGGCAAAATGACTTTCAACTTTTTCATAATTCGAATAATTATACATATAATAATACGGTTGGGTTGTTTTACCTCTGAGCGGCACTTTTTTGCACACCATGGGCTAAATGGCCAGGTCACATGGACCCCGAAGGTTGAGAGAAGGTTGGGGGAGGGGACCCACTGGAACAGCTGTTGGGAGACAGATGGTATCCTCCCGTCAAGGCCATCCAGCGTGTTCTTTAACGTGCACAGGGTATGACTCTTCCGCACAGGGGGCCACGGCTTAACGTCTCATCCGACGGACGGCGGCCTTTCCAAGCCCATCGGTGTCCCCTATTGACCGTGGGCAGGGCGGGGAATTTTGCGGAGATAAATCTCAACGCTGACCCAGCTGGGACTCGAACCTGGGAACTACAGATTACGAACCTGATGCGCTACCAACTAAGCCACCCGCGTCCCAGTAATAGTGGTCAAATTGTTTAATCAAGATGTAAAACGTCCTTGGATTGCTGTTCAAACGCTTTCTAATTTACGAGGCACATTTCATATTTTTTTTTATTAAATCGCGCTTCATTTGCATCTATATTTACGGAATTGAGTAATTCAAAAGTGTTGCAATATTCAGAAAACTGTCTATAAAGGATAGTTAATAGTTTTATATAATTTGGTTATCAATTGTGACCAGGGCTCACCAGATGTACTCTTTCTATGATAATATGTATATTTTTTTAATGTCCGCTTTCTTCGACAAAAATGCTTTTCCGTTAGTTAAAATTTGACTTTAATATTTATAAGAGAAAGGAACTGATTATGGATGAACAGAAATTATTTCATCAATTACTATTTTCAGCCCCCCCCCCCCCCCCTTTTTTATTATTGATCTAATTTTTTGTTGGGTTATTTTACTTCTGAGAGGTACATTTTTGCCCCCCCATTGAGCTAAATGACCAGATCACAAGGACCTCATTGGTTCAGGAAACGTAAGCAGTTTTCTAAGACTCATTTTTCGAAAACGTTTTTTCGTGGGGAAGTTCGCGCGATAGTTTTTTTTTACAAATAATAACCCGGAATTTCAGCGTTAGCAGAAAATTTGTCAATATCTTTTTTCAATTTCTGAGCATATTTCTAGTGCCGTTGTGTTGTTTTACCTCTGAGCGGCACACTTTTTGCATACAATTGACTAAATGGCCAGCTCACAAGGACCTTTTTTTGCATACAATTGACTAAATGGTCAGCTCACAAGGACCTTTTTTTGCATACAATTGACTAAATGGTCAGCTCACAAGGACCTTTTTTTGCATACAATTGACTAAATGGTCAGCTCACAAGGACTTTTTTTGCATACAATTGACTAAATGGTCAGCTCACAAGGACCTTTTTTTGCATACAATTGACTAAATGGTCAGCTCACAAGGACCTTTTTTTGCATACAATTGACTAAATGGTCAGCTCACAAGGACCTTTTTTTGCATACAATTGACTAAATGGTCAGCTCACAAGGACCTTTTTTTGCATACAATTGACTAAATGGTCAGCTCACAAGGACCCCAAAGTTCAGAAAAGGTTGGGGGAGGTGATCTACTGGACAGCTAATGGGAGACAGATGATTGCCTCCTTGACTGGAACCAGCCACCGTGTTCTTTAACGTGCTGGACGTTAAAATTAATGTACAGGGTATGTACCGCCGTCCGTCGGACGGAACGTTAAGCCGTGGGCCCGTGTGTGGGAGAGCCATAACCTGTGCACGTTAAAGAACACGCTGGATGGCCTTGACGGGAGACTTCTGTTTCCCAACAGCTGTTCCAGTGAACTACAGATTACGAGCGTGGCGCGCTACCGACTGAGCCACCCCCGCCTCAGGAGACAGATGGTAGCCTCCCATCAAGGCCATTCAGCGTGTTCTTTAACGTGCACAGGGTATGGCTTAACATCCCATCCGAAGGACGGTGCTCAATAGGGAGACCTATGGGGACTTTATAAGCCCATTGGTGTCCGCTATTGACCAAGGTCAGGCCAGTGAGTTTGCAGAGGTAAATGTCACCGCTAGCCCATGTGCGACTCGAACCTAGAGACTGCAGATCGTGAACCTGGCGTGCTAGCGGCCGAGACAAATTCCTCACCCCTTTCCATCTTTTTTTGGTCTGAAAAGGGTTGTTTTTGTTTTGTTGTTTTACCTCTGAGCGGTACTTTTTTGCACACCATGGGCTAAATGGCCAGGTCACATGGACCCCGAAGGCTCAGAGAAGGTTGGGGGAGGGGAGGGGACCCACTGAAACAGCTGTTGGGAGACAGATGGTAGCCTCCCATCAAGGCCATCCAGCGTGTTCTTTAACGTGCACAGGGTATGGCTTAACATCCCATCCGAAGGACGGTGCTCAATAGGGAGGCCTATGGGGACTTTATAAGCCCATTGGTGTCCGCTATTGACCAAAGTCAGGCCAGTGAGTTTGCAGAGGTAAATGTCACCGCTAGCCCATGTGCGACTCGAACCTATAGACTGCAGATCGTGAGCCTGGCGTGCTACCGGCCGAGACAAATTCCTCACCCCTTTCCATCTTTTTTTTTTTGGTCTGAAAAGGGTTGTTTTTGTTTTATTGTTTTACCTCTGAGCGGTACTTTTTTGCACACCATGGGCTAAATGGCCAGGTTACATGGACCCCGAAGGCTCAGAGAAGGTTGGGAGAGGGGACCCACTGGAACAGCTGTTGGGAGACAGATGGTAGCCTCCCGTCAAGGCCATCCAGCGTGTTCTTTAACGTGCACAGGGTATGGCTCTCCAGCACACGGGGCCACGGCTTAACGTCCCATCCGACGGACGGCGGCCTTGTCCAAGCCCTTCGGTGTCCCCTACTGACCGTGGGCAGGGCGGGGAATTTTGCGGAGATAAATCTCAACGCTGACCCAGCTGGGACTCGAACCTGGGAACTACAGATTACGAGTCTGGCGCGCTACCGACTGAGCCACTCCCGCCCAGGTCTGAAAAGGATCGGGAAATCTAGCTGTGAGAGGGGTGGCTCAGTCGGTAGCGCGCCAGGCTCGTAATCTGTAGTTCGCAGGTTCGAGTCCCAGCTGGGTCAGCGTCGAGATTTTATCTCCGTAAAACACAGTGAAAAAACAGAACTGATATCTTACTTGCCATTTAATGACGACGAGATGAGAAACGATATTGCACGTTTTCAGAAACTATGAATGTCACACCTCGAGACGTTATCTCCCTTGGTCTCCTGATACATCCCTGATCCAATAAATCATCTTGATAACACGATCCAAGGGCAGCAGCTGAAGTGGCCAAATGTTTGGTATAATGATGAACCTGCTGCATTTAAATAGCTCATTAAGCTTATCTTGGTAAAAGAGCCTGGTCTGCATGAGTTAATTAATCCCACATTATAGCGCGGGAGAAATTTGACTAATTGTATCAGCGGTATTATGACTTTCGAAAGGTAATGTACAGCCGCTCAAAAAAGTATCCGAACGCTATGGTTGATTACAGAATTCAGAAAAAATATCTGGCAACGATATTTTTTAGAAATTAGTGAGCTGGCAACCTTCGTGTCACGTGACACGAAGGACGTGCAGTAACTGCACACGCTCCAGTTTGCTGTGAACGGTAACTGGAGCGTGTACAGTTGCTGTACACGCTCCAGATATTTTTCCTGAATTCTGTAATCACGTGACACGAAGGTTGCCAGATCACTAATTTGTAAAAAAAAATCGTTGCCAGATATTTTTTCTGAATTTTGTAATCAATCATAGTGTTCGGATACTTTTTTGAGCGACTGTACGAGTAAGGAAATCAGAACGTAATGCAGGGAGAAATAAAACTGATTCTTGCATCACGATTGAGGTGGCTCAATCGGTATCGCGCCAGGCTCGTAATCTGTAGTTCCCAGGTTCGAGTCCCAGCTGGTTTAGCGTTGAGATTTATCTCCGCAAAATTCCCCCGCTTTGCCCACGGTCAGTAGGGGACACCGATGGGCTTGGAAAGGCCGCCGTACGTCGGAAGGGACGTTAAGCCGTGGATCCGTGTGCGGGAGAGCCATACCCTGTGCACGTTAAAGAACACGCTGGATGGCCTTGACGGGAGGCTACCATCTGCCTCCCAACAGCTGTTCCAGTGGGTCCCCTCCCCCAACCTTCTCTGAGCCTTCGGGGTCCTTGTGGCCTGGCCATTTAGCCCATGGTGTGCAAAAAAGTGCCGCTAGAGGTAAAACAATCCAATCCAATCCTTGTGACCTGGCTATTTAGCGCCAGTGTTTTGCACACAATGGATAAGAGGTGAAACAACCCATGATTGAATTATAATTTTTGTTTTTGATTTTTTACAAGGTGCCTGGGTATTAGGTGGTTTAATTTTGTAACTAATGATAAGCAGCATATTGTGCAGAGAGAGACTCCGTTGGTTTGGCCATGTTGCCCGTATGAATAATTATAGATTGGCGAATAGGGTTATGAACAGTGTGCCTAGAGGCCTTAGAAAGAAGGGGAGACCTAGGATGCGGTGGGCAGACAATGTCAAACAGTACCTTGCTAGAATTGGTGTGTAGTGGCCAGATGCAGCAGATGTAGCTCAGGACAGATATGCTTGGAGAATTAAACTGCGTGGTCTGATTGGAACTCCGTAGCCCATGGCTGCTTGAGGATGATGATGATGAGCATGCAAAATGATTTGTAGATATTTCGTTTTTGAAGACATGTAATATTTGGATTAAATTTTATCTGAAATGTTTAATCCCGTAATATGTGGCACCCCAAGAAGTAACATTATGAAATTAATTGTGAATTTTAATCGTGGTATAAAGTGTATATTAAGGAAAAGAAATTATAATAGTGTCAAATACTTATATAAGGATATTAATTTTCTAACTTGTAAAATATCACACATATTTGTTCAAAAATTGGTCGGGAAAAAACGTTGGGTTGTTTTACCTCTGAGAGGCACTTTTTTTGCACACAATAGGCTAAATGGCCAGGTCACCAAGACTCCGAAGGTTGGGGGAGGGGAGCCACTGGAACAGCTGTTGGGAGACAGATGGTACCCTCCCGTCAAAGCCACCCAGCGTGTTCTTTAACGTGCACAGGGTATATCTCTCCGCACACGGGGCCACGGCTTATCGTCCCATCCGACGGACGGCGGCCTTTCCAAGCCCATCGGGGTCCCCTACTGACCGTGGGCAGGGTGGGAGTTTTGCGGAGATAAGTCTGAACGCTGACCCAGCTGGGACTCGAACCTGGGAACTGCAGATCACGAGCCTGGAGCGCTACCGACTGAGCCACCCCCTCCCAGGGAACAAAACGCAAAAATTTCTACTTATAAGACAATTTATAGAGTACTATATCTTTTGTTGAATTGTTTATCTAGAAAGACTGGTTCAAAAAACATTACATTAAACTTTAACCAAAATTATATAATTTTTTGCCAGACAACATAAAAATGGAAAAAATTTTACATAGATTCATTTTTATAAATGGCTACAGAATATTGAAAACACTGGGTAATATTTTTTGTAAGATAATTGAACAGCAATTAAAATATACTTATTTTGTTATGATTGCTTCAAAAATAAGTACCAAATATGCTTACATTATTGTTGCCAAAGTTAATTGATCAAATGCAAATAAGTTTTATTCACTGGCGAATTTTTAAACTCATGTGGATTTCATAAATTTCCATTTGAAATATTTCTTCTCATGGTGCTTAAGGAATTTAATTAAATGTGTTATTTGTTGAGGAAATAGGGCGGGGTGGCTCAGTTGGTAGCGCGCCAGGCTCGTAATCTGTAGTTCCCAGGTTCGAGTCCCAGCTGGGTCAGCGTTGAGATTTATCTCCGCAAAATTTCCCCGCCCTGCCCACGGCCAGTAGGGGACACCGATGGGCTTGGAAAGGCCGCCGTCCGTCGAATGGGACGTTAAACCGTGGCTCCGTATGCGGGAGAGCCATACCCTGTGCACGTTAAAGAACACGCTGGATGGCCTTGACGGGAGGCTACCATCTGTTTCCCAACAGCTGTTCCAGTGGGTCTCCTCCCCCAACCTTCTCTGAACCTTCGGTGTCCTTATGACCTGGCCATTTAGCCCATGGTGCCCGAAGGCTCAGAGAAGGTTGGGGGAGGGGACCCACTGGAACAGCTGTTGGGAGACAGATGGTAGCCTCCCGTCAAGGCCGTCCAGCGTGTTCTTTAACGTTGGGTTGCTTTACCTCTGAGCGGCATTTTTTTTGTGCAAAAATGTGCCGCTCAGAGGTAAAACAATCCAAAAAATGTTGAGGAAATAAATACTGTGTTTATGTAACGTTTTATGGAGGAAACATTTTCGACAAATCCTACAACCAGTGACGAAATTTTAGCCCACCCTAAATATCTAGTCCCAGTTTTGAGTTCCAAATATTTTCTCATATTTGAGTCTCCCCAATTATTAAGTATCATAGCCGAAACCCATCTCCTGGGGTGGTTTAGTCGATATCACACCACTCTCGCAATCTGCAGGTCCGAGTCCTAATTAGGTAGTGTTGAGATTCATCACCGCTCTTGGGATAGAAAAGGGTCACCGATGAGCTTGGAAAGGCCGCTGTCCGTCGGATGGTTTGTTAAGCCTTGGGCCCGTGTGCGGAAGAAATATACCATGTGTACGTGAAAGAACGTACTGGATTTTTGGGTTGTTTTACCTCTGAGCGGCACTTTTTTGCACACCATGGGCTAAATGGCCAGGTCACATGGACTCCGAAGGCTCAGAGAAGGTTGGGGGAGGGGACCCACTGGAACAGCTGTTGGGAGACAGATGGTAGCCTCCCGTCAAGGCCGTCCAGCGTGTTCTTTAACGTTGGGTTGCTTTACCTCTGAGCGGCATTTTTTTGCACACCATGGGCTAAATGGCCAGGTCACATGGACCCCGAAGGCTCAGAGAAGGTTGGGGGAGGGAACCAACTGGAACAGCTGTTGGGAGACAGATGGTAGCTTCCCGTCAAGGCCATCCAGCGTGTTCTTCAACGTGCACAGGGTATGGCTCTCCCGCACACGGTGTCAAGGCTTAACGTCCCATCCGACGGACGGCGGCCTTTCGAAGCCCATCGGTGTCCCCTACTGACCGTGGGTAGGGCGGGGAATTTTGCGGAGATAAATCTCAACGCTGACCCAGCTGGGACTTGAACCTGGGAACTACAGATTACGAGCCTGGCGCGCTACCGACCCCCGCCCCGTACTGGATGGCCTTGACATCTAGTTACTACATCTCTTAACAGCTGTCTAATGGGTGTCCCCCCAAACTTCTCTGAGCCCTCGGGATCCTTGTGACGTGGTCATTTAGCTAATTGTATGCAAAAAAGTGTCGCCCGAACGTATCCCCTCCCCCTCAAACATTGTGAATTTATTTGTCACTGAACTGGGATTATGAGATTGTGTGTAGACTCTTATAAGGTATGAAATCGGTTTTAACATCAAACTAAAACTTAAGGAAAAACGCCATTCTATCAAAAAACTATTTTCTCTAAATTTGATATCAATGTAAAGAGTGATTTGATCTCTTCCTATGAATAAAAATAGAAAACTTAATTAAGTAATAAATTATAATTTGAAGAGCATTTTGAGGTAAACAGAAATAATAAATTTATTCTTTCTTTTTAATGTATTGGGAAATATTCCCCACACTCTTTTTCATGTGTAAAATGTCTGTTGCAGATGCCGATACAATACAGATGTACATGTACACTGAGAAACAAAGGTACGACGGGTGGTACAACAATCTGGGACATCCAGACTGGGGATCAATCGGTAAGTGATCATTAATTATGTATTCCTATTCTTTCTTCTTTGGGGGCGGGGGTGGCTCAGTCGGTAGCGCACCAGGCTCGTAATCTGTACTTCCCAGGTTCGAGTCCCAGCTGGGTCAGCGTTGAGATTTATCTCCGCAAATTCCCCGCCCTGCCCACGGTCAGTAGGGGATACCGATGGGCTTGGAAAGGCCGCCGTCCGTCGGATGGGATGTTAAGCCGTGGCCCCGTGTGCGGGAGAGATATACCCTGTGCACGTTAAAGAACATGCTGGATGGCCTTGACGGGAGGCTACCATCTGTCTCCCAACAGCTGTTCCAGTGGGTCCCCTCCCCCAACCTTCTCTGAGCCTTCGGGGTCCATGTGACCTGGCCATTTAGCCCATGGTGTTGAAAAAAGTGCCGCTCAGAGGTAAAACAACCCAAAGTTAAAGAACACGCTGGATGGCCTTGACGGGAGGCTACCATCTGTCTCCCAACAGCTGTTCCAGTGGGTCCCTTCCCCCAATCTTCTCTGAGCTTTCGGGGTCCTTGTGACCTGGACATTTAGCCCATGGTGTGCAAAAAAGTGCCGCTCAGAGGTAAAACAACCCAACCTTTGTTCTTTCGTTAGCAAGTTATTGTTTTATAAAGTATGTACGTAAAAACTGAAATATTAATATTTTTCCATTTATAATCATTGTCCCACCGTCCTGTTGCCGAGTGGTTAGCGCGCTTGGCTACTGATCTAAGGGACCTGGGTTCGAGCCCCCGAGTAAGGCGTGGATATTTGTGTTTTTTCTGCTGCGGTCCCGCCATCTTCATAGACCTTCTACTATGACGTATAAACTGACAGGCTCCTGTTAGACCTCTGTGGCAAGCAGCTGCTTGAGGGGGTATTTATATATATTTGTATATTTATATAATCAAGGTAATTATAATCTACTCAGGGCATATGGGTTGGGTTGTTTTACCTCTGAGCGGCACTTTTTTGCACACCATGGGCTAAATGGGCAGGTCACATGGACCCCGAAGGCTCAGAGAAGGTTACGGGAGGAGACCCACTGGAACAGCTGTTGGGAGACAGATGGTAGCCTCCCGTCAAGGCCATCCAGCGTGTTATTTAACGTGCATAGGGTATGGCCCTCCCGCACACGGGGCCACGGCTTAACGTCCCATCCGACGGACGGCGGCCTTTCCAAGCCCATCGTTGTCCCCTACTGAACGTGGGCAGGGCGGGGAATTTTGCGGAGATAAATCTCAACGCTAACGCAGCTGGGACTCGAACCTGGGAACTACAGATTACGAGCCTGGCTCGCTACTGACTGAGCCACCTCCGCCCCTAGGGCATATGGAACTGGGATATTTGATTGATTTGCATAGTAATTTCACTTCTGGCCAAAATTACTTTATGAAGGCCATAACAGGAAATTTGATGATGTCACGAAAGAAGGGAAATTGACAAAGAATAAATTTTAGGAAAATGTTAAGTATATCTAATATTTATTTTAATATAATTAATGTAGTACAAAACAGTTAAATATATTACTTTTACAGCAATAACATAAACTAGGAAAATATTTTAAAATTTTTTATGTTATTTATTGTTTTAATCATTTGTTAGATAAAGGCTAAAACTACCTGCAATTATATTGTACTAAAATTTTAAAGAAATATTTTCCCATTTAATATATACACTTACGAATTAAAGCAGTTGTCTTCATTATCAAGGAAGCCTGTGGTTATTGCCTGCGGCACTGAAAAATCCTCATCGCCAATGAGAACATTTGGTCCCATTCTTGATCTAAGCACTGGCCAACTAGCGGCCTGCGCAAGGATTTTTGTAGCCCGTGACAAAATCAAGTTTTTACTTGAGATTTTAAATAAATAACTGTAATCCACATTAGAATTTTTTGTCAACTTATATTACTTTACTTGATATGCAATCTTCAACTTACTCATTCTATTTGCAACTATTATTGCATTATTTCAACTTACTCATTCTATTTGCAATTATTATTATTGCATTATTTCAACTTACTCATTCTATTTGCAATTATTATTGCATTATTTCAACCTACTCATTCTATTTGCAATTATTATTGCATCATTTCAACTTACTCATTCTATTTGCAATTAGTATTGCATTATTTCAACTTACTCATTCTATTTGCAATTATTATTATTGCATTATTTCAACTTACCCATTCTATTTGCAATTATTATTGCATCATTTCAACTTACTCATTCTATTTGCAATTAGTATTGCATTATTTCAACTTACTCATTCTATTTGCAATTATTATTATTGCATTATTTCAACTTATTCATTCTATTTGCAATTATTATTGCATTATTTCAACTTACTCATTCTATTTGCAATTAGTATTGCATTATTTAAACTTACTCATTCTATTTGCAATTATTATTATTGCATTATTTCAGCTTACTAATTCTATTTGCAATTAGTATTGCATTATTTCAACTTACTCATTCTATTTGCAATTAGTATTGCATTATTTCAACTTACTCATTCTATTTGCAATTAGTATTGCATTATTTCAACTTACTCATTCTATTTGCAATTATTATTATTGCATTATTTCAACTTACCCATTCTATTTGCAATTATTATTGCATTATTTCAACTTACTCATTCTATTTGCAATTAGTATTGCATTATTTCAACTTACTCATTCTATTTGCAATTATTATTATTGCATTATTTCAACTTATTCATTCTATTTGCAATTATTATTGCATTATTTCAACTTACTCATTCTATTTGCAATTAGTATTGCATTATTTAAACTTACTCATTCTATTTGCAATTAGTATTGCATTATTTCAACTTACTCATTCTATTTGCAATCATTATTATTGCATTATTTCAACTTACTCATTCTATTTGCAATTAGTATTGCATTATTTCAACTTACTCATTCTGTTTGCAATTATTATTATTGCATTATTTCAGCTTACTAATTCTATTTGCAATTATTATTATTGCATTATTTCAACTTATTCATTCTATTTGCAATTATTATTGCATTATTTCAACTTACTCATTCTATTTGCAATTATTATTATTGCATTATTTCAACTTACCCATTCTATTTGCAATTAGTATTGCATTATTTCAACTTACTCTTTCTATTTGCAATTATTATTGCATTATTGCAACTTACTCATTCTATTTGCAATTATTATTTCATTATTTCAACTTACTCTTTCTATTTGCAATTATTATTGCATTATTTCAACTTACTCATTCTATTTGCAATTATTATTATTGCATTATTTCAACTTACCCATTCTATTTGCAATTAGTATTGCATTATTTCAACTTACTCTTTCTATTTGCAATTATTATTGCATTATTTAAACTTACTCATTCTATTCTTATTGCCCAACAACTACGGCCACAATGCTCCCATTAAATTTATTAAATATTTGATATGGTTTATTTATATTGGTTTTTTATTACTTATTATTTTTCGTCTAAATAATTTTTTGAGTTGACATGAACTGACTTTTCAATTACCTATCCTGTCCTATTCTTTTTTTTGGCCCGCGAAATATTGGCGAAAGAAAAAATGGCTCGAGGTCTTAGAGAAGTTGGACAGCACTGAGTCTAGCAAATGGAAGAAAAATATAATCTAATTGATTTAATTTTTTCATCTGTTATGTGCAAAACTAATATTTATCTCCTCGACCTTTCGCATTTCCTTATATCAACAGAACCATTTGTATGTTTCAACCATCAAACTTCAGAGGCGATGATTTTTCAACTTCCTATCGCCAGTTGAATAAACAAATCAATTTTGTGCAAGAATCTTTTTTAACCTTTAAGCCTTCCGCTACCATTAGTTACGTTTCAAACAAGAGACGAAACGAACAAATGCCATTTTTGCTTCTTCCTCGTTTCGAAAGCAGATAAAGGAAAAGGAACCTGCTCTTTAACGAAGGGACATAATTAAATCCTAATCTTCACCACTGAAGCATTTCTCTTACATAAGTACTCGTGGTCAGGGAACTCTTTCGCCGTCTAAGATCCATTGTTCGATCTTCTCAGCTGCAATACATCAAACAGGAAACACAAAAGCCGTTCGAATTATTTAGTGAGCTAAAGAAATCTCATCATTGACAGACTCGCAGAGATTTGTCATGGGAAGGGAAAACAATTCCCGGATGTAATGAGGGGCGGTGGTGGCTCAGTCGGTAGCGCGCCAGTCTCGTAATCTGTAGTTCCCAGATTCGAGTCCCAGCTGGGTAGCGTTGAGATTTATCTTCGCAAAATTCCCCGCCCTGCCCACGGTCAGTAGGGGACACCGATGGGCTTGAGAAGATTGTCGTCCGTCGGATGGGACGTTAAGCCGTGGTCCCGTGTGCGGGAGAGCATACCCTGTGCACGCTAAAGAACACGCTGGATGGCCTTAACGGGAGGCTACCATCTCATCTGTCTCCCAACAGCTGTTCCAGTGGATCCCCTCCCCCAACCTTCTCTGAGCCTTCGGGGTCCATGTGACCTGGCCATTTAGCCCATGGTGTGCAAAAAAGTGCCGCTCAGAGGTAAAACAACCCAACCCGGATGTAATGAAGAGTTGAAGAATGTCTCTTTGGGGGGTGGGGAGATGTTCTAAACCATTTTTCGAACTCTGCTCCATTAAAGGATGATACTAAAAGCCATTAAACAGGATTCTTCGCGATAATAGAGCATGAAGATAACATTATTTTTTGCCATTTACGGGTTGAAACAATGATAATACTAAGAGGTTTAGCATCTTTATATTTTTTTATTTGGCGAAGAGGAAGTTAACAAGATTTTTCATTCTTTGATTGCGGCTATTTGGGGTGGGGGAAGGTGGCATTGCAAAAGGGAAGAACTTGCAGCCATACGAAAAAAAGAAGCTATTTATTTGAAGATCATGGCATTGTTTATAGTAAGACATGAAAACTTTTAAACCAACAATAAAAATTTTTTTAGTGTGTGTGAATATTTGGTTCCTTTTTACGTTAGATTATTCTATTGTTTCGTCTTGATGGCAAAGGGAATTTACAACTAGGATTTCGGTTGGGTTGTTTTACCTCTGAGCAGCACTTTTTTGCACACCATGGGCTAAATGTCCAGGTCACAAGGACCCCGAAGGCTCAGAGAAGGTTGGGGGAGGGGACCCACTGGAACAGCTGTTGGGAGACAGATGGTAGCCTCCCGTCAAGGCCATCCAGCGTGTTCTTTAACGTTGGGTTGTTTTACCTCTGAGCGACAGTTTTTTGCACACAATGGGCTAAATGACCAGGTCACAAGGACCCCGGAGGCTCAGAGAAGGTTGGGGGAAGGAACATCTGTTGGGAGACAGATGGTAGCCTCCCGTCAAGGCCATCCAGCGTGTTCTTTAACATGCAGGGTATGACTCTCCCGTACACATGGCCACGGCTTAACGTCCCATCCGACGGACGGCGACCTTTCCAAGCCCATCGGTGTCCCCTACACAACTAGGATTTTTTTACTGCTTATTAGGGCTGACACAGGTTAATGCAATTTGATCTGTGCTTAATTAAAGCAAGTTACTTAGGTTTAAATTTATGAAAGAAGCAATATTTTTCCCAAGATAAAAGTATTTCAAAACATGATTATTTTTCGCAAAAATATTGGTTTTTAAGTTTTTACGTTTTACACGCAGCACATTCTATAAGTACTGTTTTTTTTTAAATTTCTGGCCAGTGATCGTCTCTTGGAGGCGGGCGGTAGAGCCCTGGAAAGTGAGGAGCTGTATGTGATAGGTCACTATTTTCGACGAGGCTTAACTGGTGTACAGTCACTCAAAAAAGTATCCGAACACTATGGTTGATTACAGAATTCAGAAAACAATATCTGGCAACCTTCGTGTCACGTGACACGAAGGTTGCCAGATCACTAATTTCTAAAAAAATCGCTGCCAGATATTTTTTCTGAATTCTGTAATCAACCAAAATGTTCGGATATTTTTTAATATATATAATGCGTATGAATATACAATGCAATGAATGTGGAGCTTGTGCAGTTACCGTTCAGCAAACTGGAGCGGTTGCGGTTAATGTTCACAGCACATTGGATCGTGTGAGCTCACAAAGACCTGGATCGTGTGGGCTCACTCACGGAAATATTGAGCGTGTGCAGTTACCGTTCACAGCAAACTGGAGCGTGTGCAGTAACTGCACACGCTCCAGTTTGCTGTGAACGGTAACTGGAGCGTGTACAGTTGCTGTACAAGCTCCAGATATTTTTCCTTAATTCTGTAATCACGTGACACGAAGGTTGCCAGATTACTAATTTCTAAAAAAAATCGTTGCCAGATATTTTTTTTCTGAATTCTGTAATCAACCATAGTGTT
The DNA here is from genome assembly GCA_038380435.1 of Ryuthela nishihirai. Taxonomy (NCBI): domain Eukaryota; kingdom Metazoa; phylum Arthropoda; class Arachnida; order Araneae; family Heptathelidae; genus Ryuthela; species Ryuthela nishihirai. The sequence goes on along the minus strand of JAWZYU010001241.1, from coordinate 8,997 downwards.
CGGATACTTTTTTGAGCGACTGTACAAACAGTCGCAGAAATGACTCAAGGGTACGGAGAATAGTGTTTGAAACGAAGCGCATTTTTAGAAGGTAGCTATTTATTTTTGAAAGTTTAGTAATTAATTTTAAATTACTGCATAAACTATAATCCTTTTATATTAGATTATTTTTAAACTGCATGTATTGTATCAGTTTGTGGGATGGACAGGATTATATTGGGTTGTTTTACCTCAGAACAGCACTTTTTTTACACACAATGAGGTAAATGGCCAGGTCACAAAGATCCCCAGGGCTCAGAGGGTTGGGGGGGGGGACAGTTATTAGGGACACATGATAGCCTCCCGTCCAAGGCCACCTAGCGTGTTCTTTAACATGCACAGGGTATGGCTCTCACGAACACGGAGACACCAGCATAATGTTCCTTCCGACGGAGAGTGGCCTTTCCGATCCCGTCGGTGTCCCCTACTGACCCGTGGGCAGGGCGAGGAGTTTTGTGGAGATAAATCTCAACGCTGGTTCAGCTGAGACTCGAACCAAGAAACTGCAGATTATGAGCCTGGCGCGATACCTAATGCATCACACCCGCCCCAACAGGAAAATTGGTTATATGCCCTTCCGTTGGTGGGATGTTTTCCTCCCCGACATGATTATGACATGCAAAATTGGTTATATGCCCTTCCATTGGTGGGACGTTTTCCTCCCCCGACATGATTATGACATGCAAAATTGGTTATATGCCCTTCCATTGGTGGGACGTTTTCCTCCCCCGACATTATTATGACATGAAAAATTGGTTTTATGCCCTTCCCATTGGTGGGATGTTTTCCTCCCCCGACATGATTATGACACGCAAAATTGGTTATATGCCCTTCCATTGGTGGGACGTTTTCCTCCCCCGACATTATTATGACATGAAAAATTGGTTTTATGCCCTTCCATTGGTGGGATGTTTTCCTCCCCCGACATGATTATGACATGCAAAATTGGTTATATGCCCTTCCATTGGTGGGACGTTTTCCTCCCCCGACATGATTATGACATGCAAAATTGGTTAAATGCCCTTCCATTGGTGAGACGTTTTCCTCCCCCGACATGATTATGACATGCAAAATTGGTTTTATGCCCTTCCATTGGTGGGACGATTTCCTCCCCCGACATAATTATGACACGCAAAATTGGTTATATGCCCTTCCATTGGTGGGACGTTTTCCTCCCCCGACATGACTATGACATGCAAAATTGGTTTTATGCCCTTCCATTGGTGGGACGTTTTCCTAACCCGACATGATTATGACATGCAAATTTGGTTATATGCCCTTCCATTGGTGGGACATTTTCCTCTCCGGACATGATTATGACATGCAAAATTGGTTATATGCCCTTCCATTGGTGAGACGTTTTCCTCCCCCGACATGATTATGACACGCAAAATTGGTTTTATGCCCTTCCATTGGTGGGACGTTTTCCTCCCCCGACATGATTATGACACGCAAAATTGGTTATATGCCCTTCCATTGGTGGGACGTTTTCCTCCCCCGACATGATTATGACACGTAAAAAAATTGGTTATATGCCCTTCCATTGGTGGGACGTTTTTCTCCCCCGACATGATTATGACATGCAAAATTGGTTATACGCCCTTCCATTGGTGGGACATTTTCCTCCCCCGACATGATTATCACATGCAAAATTGGTTATACGCCCTTCCATTGGTGGGACGTTTTCCTCCCCCGACATGATTATGACATGCAAAATTGGTTATATGCCCTTCCATTGGTGGGACGTTTTCCTCCCCCCGACATGATTATGACATGCAAAATTGGTTATACGCCCTTCCATTGGTGGGACGTTTTCCTCCCCCAGACATGATTATGACATGCAAAATTGGTTATATGCCCTTCCATTGGTGGGACGTTTTCCTCCCCCGACATGATTGATATGCAAAATTGGTTTTATGCCCTTCCATTGGTGGGACGTTTTCCTCCCCCGACCTGATAATGACACGCAAAATTGGTTATATGCCCTTCCATTCGTGGGATGTTTTCCTCCCCCGACATGATTACGACATGCAAAATTGGTTATACGCCCTTCCATTGGTGGGACGTTTTCCTCCCCCGACATGATTATGACATGCAAAATTGGTTATACGCCCTTCCATTGGTGGGACGTTTTCCTCCCCTGACATGATTATGACATGCAAAATTGGTTATACGCCCTTCCATTGGTGGGACGTTTTCCTCCCCCGACATGACTATGACATGCAAAATTGGTTTTATGCCCTTCCATTGGTGGGACGTTTTCCTCCCCCGACATGATTATGACATGCAAATTTGGTTATATGCCCTTCCATTGGTGGGAAGTTTTCCTCCCCCGACATGATTATGACATGCAAAATTGGTTATATGCCCTTCCATTGGTGGGACGTTTTCCTCCCCCGACATGATTATGATATGCAAAATTGGTTTTATGCCCTTCCATTGGTGGGACGTTTTCCACCCCCGACCTGATTATGACACGCAAAATTGGTTATATGCCCTTCCATTCGTGGGACGTTTTCCTCCCCCGACATGATTATGACATGCAAAATTGGTTATACGCCCTTCCATTGGTGGGACGTTTTCCTCCCCTGACATGATTATGACATGCAAAATTGGTTATACGCCCTTCCATTGGTGGGACGTTTTCCTCCCCCGACATGACTATGACATGCAAAATTGGTTTTATGCCCTTCCATTGGTGGGACGTTTTCCTCCCCCGACATGATTATGACATGCAAATTTGGTTATATGCCCTTTCATTGGTGGGACGTTTTCCTCCCCCGACATGATTATGACATGCAAAATTGGTTATACGCCCTTCCATTGGTGGGACGTTTTCCTCCCCCGACATGACTATGACATGCAAAATTGGTTTTATGCCCTTCCATTGGTGGGACGTTTTCCTCCCCCGACATGATTATGACATGCAAAATTGGTTATACGCCCTTCCATTGGTGGGACGTTTTCCTCCCCCGACATGATTATGACATGCAAAATTGGTTATATGCCCTTCCATTGGTGGGACGTTTTCCTCCCCTGACATGATTATGACATGCAAAATTGGTTATACGCCCTTCCATTGGTGGGACGTTTTCCTCCCCCGACATGACTATGACATGCAAAATTGGTTTTATGCCCTTCCATTGGTGGGACGTTTTCCTCCCTCGACATGATTATGACATGCAAATTTGGTTATATGCCCTTCCATTGGTGGGACGTTTTCCTCCCCCCGACATGATTATGACATGCAAAATTGGTTATACGCCCTTCCATTGGTGGGACGTTTTCCTCCCCCGACATGACTATGACATGCAAAATTGGTTATACGCCCTTCCATTGGTGGGACGTTTTCCTCCCCCGACATGACTATGACATGCAAAATTGGTTTTATGCCCTTCCATTGGTGGGACGTTTTCCTCCCCCGACATGATTATGACATGCAAATTTGGTTATATGCCCTTCCATTGGTGGGACGTTTTCCTCCCCCCGACATGATTATGACATGCAAAATTGGTTATACGCCCTTCCATTGGTGGGACGTTTTCCTCCCCCGACATGACTATGACATGCAAAATTGGTTTTGTGCCCTTCCATTGGTGGGACGTTTTCCTCTCCCGACATGATTATGACATGCAAAATTGGTTATATGCCCTTCCATTGGTGGGACGTTTTCCTCCATTTCTATAATTCTCTATTCCTTGACTTATGAAACATGCATTGATATTAAAATCGACAATTAGTTTTGCAGCGATTATTTATTACTTCTTCAATAATAAACTACAAGAAAGTGAAAAATCTTTTGTTTTTGAAACTCAAAGAACAGAAATTAAGTTATCACTCTTTTATATCTGTCGCCGAAAATAAGAGAAAAAAAAAATCTTAAACAAAAATTATGGATTATTTTCCTTTTGGGCATCGTGGACTCGACTCTTAACGCACGTAAAGCCAAAAGAATCAATGCCCAAGAATCATAAATCAAATTCAACTTTTCTTTGCGTGTTGAAACTAAAGCATTTCGGGCTTTTCGAGAAAAAAAAATGATTTATAAGATTACAAACTTTCACCTGACCTTTTCCTAGCAAATGACACGAGATCACAAAAGCTAACACGACACCACAACAAATCAAATCTCCCAGATTGCCCGTAAGGGCTATAAAAAAACGAAACTCGAGCATTTACAACACGTTCTGAAGTAAATATCTTAATGTCTTCATTTCAGCTAGTCTCTTAGCATAAGTTAATCCAAAGAAACCCTGAAGCACATTTTTCAGGATACAAAACATCCAATATATGCTAAAATGTCGGCATTCAAAAGATCCAGAACCACCACGGCCAATCACAAGGTGCCATTGCTTATCCACAGAAAGTGCGGTGCTGTTCCAGTGCGTGACGTACGGCCATACATTACAGCCATCTTATACTTCTTACCGACAGTTCTAAGGTGACAGTAATTAAGCGCGTTTTTGGCCCCCAGTGGGTTTTAGTTAATGAAATAAATTCCGTCGCTTGTCATAAGGATTCACCTAATGATCACCTTTATGCTTGGTATCGTCCCTTGACAAATTACGAGGCTTCAAAGGCGGTCATTTATAATCACCCTCTTTTGAATTAGATATGGGATGTGAGGTTAAAAGTCAAAGTTAAAATTAGTAAGAGTAGGTCTTAGAGTTAATTTATTCACTATTCGAGATTTGATAACACAAGAACAACACTGAATGTATTTTTTTTTTTCTCTTGTTCATCATTCGTTAGAATTTTGATTAAAGTGAATCATCCATCGTAGGGTAGGTTTCGCTCGATCGGTAGCGTGCCAGGCTCGTAATCTGTAGTTCCCAGGTTCGAGTCCCAGCTGGGTCAGCGTTGAGATTTATCTCCGCAAAACTCCCCGCCCTGCCCACGGTCAGTAAGGGACACTGATGGGCTTGGAAAGGCCGCCGTCCGTCGGATGGGACGTTAAGCCGTGGCCCCGTGTGCGGGAGAGCCATACCCTGTGCACGTTAAAGAACACGCTGGATGGCCTTGACGGGAGGCTACCATCTGTCTCCCAACAGCTGTTCCAGTGGATCCCCTCCCCCAACCTTCTCTGAGCCTTCGGGGTCCATTTGACCTGGCCATTTAGCCCATGGTGTGCAAAAAAGTGCCGCTCAGAGGTAAAACAACACAACCCGGATGTAATGAAGAGTTGACGAATGTCTCTTTGGGGGGTGGGGAGTGTTCTAAACCATTTTTCGAACTCTGCTCCATTAAAGGATGATACTAAAAGCCATTAAACAGGATTCTTCACGATAATAGAGCATGAAGATAACATTATTTTTTGCCATTTACGGGTTGAAACAATGATAACACTAAGAGGTTTAGCATCTTTATATTTTTTTATTTGGCGAAGAGGAAGTTAACAAGATTTTTCATTCTTTGATTGCGGCTATTTGAGGTGGGGGAAGGTGGCATTGCAAAAGGGAAGAACTTGCAGCCATACGAAAAAAAGAAGCTATTTATTTGAAGATCATGGCATTGTTTATAGTAAGACATGAAAACTTTTAAACCAACAATAAAAATTTTTTTAGTGTGTGTGAATATTTGGTTCCTTTTTACGTTAGATTATTCTATTGTTTCGTCTTGATGGCAAAGGGAATTTACAACTAGGATTTCGGTTGTGTTGTTTTACCTCTGAGCAGCACTTTTTTGCACACCATGGGCTAAATGACCAGGTCACAAGGACCCCGAAGGCTCAGAGAAGGTTGGGGGAAGGGACCCACTGGAACAGCTGTTGGGAAATAGATGGTAGCCTCCCGTCAAGGCCATCCAGCGTGTTCTTTAACGTTGGGTTGTTTCACTTCTGAGCGGCACTTTTTTGCACACCATGGGCTAAATGACCAGGTCACAAGGACCCCGAAGGCTCAGAGAAGGTTGGGGGAAGGGACCCATCGGAACAGCTGTTGGGAGACATATAGTAGCCTCCCATCAAGGCCATCCAGCGTGTTCTTTAACGTTGGGTTGTTTTACCTCTGAGCGACAGTTTTTTGCACACAATGGGCTAAATGACCAGGTCACAAGGACCCCGGAGGCTCAGAGACGGTTGGGGTAAGGGACCCACTGGAACATCTGTTGGGAGACAGATGGTAGCCTCCCGTCAAGGCCATCCAGCGTGTTCTTTAACATGCAGGGTATGACTCTCCCGTACACATGGCCACGGCTTAACGCTTGGAAAGGCCGCCGTCCGTCGGATGGGACGTTAAGCCGTGGCCCCGTGTGCGGGAGAGCCATACCCTGTGCACGTTAAAGAACACGCTGGATGGCCTTGACGGGAGGCTACCATCTGTCTCCCAACAGCTGTTCCAGTGGGTACCCTCCCCCAACCTTCTCTGAGCCTTCGGGGTCCTTGTGACCTGGCCATTTAGCCCATGGTGTGCAAAAAAGTGCCGCTCAGAGGTAAAACAGCCCAACAGCCCAAAGTTAAAATTAGTAAGAGTAGGTCTTAGAGTTAATTTATTCACTATTCGAGATTTGATAACACAAGAACAACACTGAATGTATTTTTTTTTTCTCTTGTTCATCATTCGTTAGAATTTTAATTAAAGTGAATCATCCATCGTAGGGTAGGTTTGGCTCGATCGGTAGCGCGCCAGGCTCGTAATCTGTAGTTCCCAGGTTCGAGTCCCAGCTGGGTCAGCGTTGAGATTTATCTCCGCAAAACTCCCCGCCCTGCCCACGGTCAGTAAGGGACACCGATGGGCTTGGAAAGGCCGCCGTCCGTCTGATGGAATGTTAAGCCGTAGCTCCGTGTGCGGGAGAGCCATACCCTGTGCGTGATAAAGAACATATTGGATGGCCTTGACGTGTTAGGTACAGTCGCTCAAAAAAATATCCGAACACTGTGGTTGATTACAGAATTCAGAAAAAATATCTGACAACGATTTTTTTTTTAATTGCAAAAATGTGTGAAGTTCAAGGGAGAGTATTTTGAGAAAGACAAATGCCAGGAAGATTCAGAGGATGATATTTAATGTAACTTTTTGCTTCTGTCCACGAATTAAATGATCACGCTAAGTACTAAAGAGCTATGGAAGCTTGAATATTTAACAGCAGCAAAGTCAGGTCTAAGAAACTTTTGCAAAATGGCAGTCATTGAAATAATTATTTTGCAGAAAACTCTAATATATAGCACGGCAAATAATGATTCAAAACGAATATAAAAATGATACGTTGCTGATATAGATATGAAAAATAACGAATATTAAATATGGAATTCTTTTATTAATTAGTTCCCAGGTTCGAGTCCCAGCTGGGTCAGCGTTGAGATTTATCTCCGCAAAATTCCCTACCCCCTGCCCACGGTCAGTAGGGGACACCGATGGGCTTGGAAAGGCCGCCGTCCGTCGGATGGGACGTTAAGCCGTGGCTCCGTGTGCAGAGAGCCATACCCTGTGCACGTCAAAGAACAGGCTGGATGGCCTTAACGGGAGGCTACCATCTGTCTCCCAACAGCTATTCCAGTGGGTCCCCTCCCCCAACCTTCTCTGAGCCTTCGGGGTCCATCTGACCTGACCATTTAGCCCATGATGTGCAAAAAAAGTGCCCCTCAGAGGTAAAACAACTCAACGGTAAAGAACACGCTGGATGGCCTTGACGGGAGGCTACCATCTGTCTCCCAACAGCTATTCCAATGGGTCCCCTCCCCCAACCTTCTCTGAGCCTTCGGGTTCCATGTGACCTGGCCATTTAGCCCATGGTGTGCAAAAAAGTGCCGCTCAGAGGTAAAACAACCCAACCCAACTTTTAATTTTTGTGATTATATTCAGTGGGGCAGTGCCCAGGTGATCTAATGGACGTCTTACTGAATTTGGTGGCCCAAAATTTCAGGTTTTTGTTGATCAGATAGACAACCTGTCTAATATATATATAAATTATATAAGCCGGGCTATATTGCATAAATGCAAGACTGTTGATGAAAAGAAAGACTCCATTTCATTTTGACCTTTCATCAAGCAGTTGGTTAAATCACAGGATACAGAAAGTGGCATCGTGGTTAATGTGGAAAAATTTAAATGAATGACGGTGGGTTGGCTGCTTCAGGTGAGACTGAGGCCATGCAAAAAATCTTAATGAATCCACTGCATAGTCCTGCCCGAATTGAAAAAAAAAATGCATTTGTAACAGCGTGTGAAGCGAGCCTAATTGAACATTAAAATAGCCCACTTTTTTTTTTTTCAAGATTCATTAATTGGTTGTATGGTCTACTTGCATAAAAAAAGCCTTTTGCTTTGCCATTACCCCTGGCCAAATTCCATTATCTTGTTTTTTCCTGTACACAAATCTGCGATCTAGTGTTTTATTTAAACTTATACCTCTGGCCAAACACGATAATTTTTTATTAGACTTAACCTCTACCGCCTATCGGGGCGGGGGTGGCTCAGTCGGTAGCGCGCCAGACTCGTAATCTGTAGTTCCTAGGGTCGAGTCCCAGCTGGGTCAGCGTTGAGATTTATCTCCGCAAAATTCCCTGCCCTGCTCACTGTCAGTAGGGGACACTGATGGGTTTGGAAAGGCCGCCGTCCATCGGATGGGACGTTAAGCCGTGGCTCCGTGTGCGGGAGAGCCATACCCTGTGCATGGTAAAAAACACGCTGGATGGCCTTGACGGGAGGCTACCATCTGTCTCACAACAGCTTGTTCCAGTGGGTCCCCTCCCCCAACCTTCTCTGAGCCTTCGGGGTCCATGTGACCTGGCAATTTAGCCCATGGTGTGCAAAAAAGTGCCGCTCAGAGGTAAAACAACCCAACCTACCTCCTATCCGAAACCATTACTTTTGCTTGATTCTTTCCCCGTGGCCTTGGTTGGCTTATTGGGTAGTGCGCCACGCACTAAATCTGGTGTTTACATTTTCGAGGCTTCAATTACATTGAATTGGTATTCGTTCTGTTAATCCCCATTCTGCTATCGACGAGATAGAGATAACA
>JAWZYU010001240.1:0-38170 GCA_038380435.1 Ryuthela nishihirai | reverse complement strand
CCTTCTACTATGGCATATAAACTGACAGGCTCCTGTCAGACCTTTGTGGCAAGCAGCTGCTTGAGGGGGTATTTATTTTTTTTATTTATGGTTGATTACAGAATTCAGAAAAAATATCTGGCAACGATTGTTTTAGAAATTAGTGATCTGGCAACCGAAGGTTGCCAGATCACTAACACGTGACACGAAACTTGCCAGATCACTAATTTCTAAAAAAATCGTTGCCATAAATATTTTTTTTTAATTCTGTAATCAGCCAGAGTGTTCGGATATTTATTTGAGCGACTGTACCAAATTCAGTAGCTAGGTGTGAAAGTTATATATTTAGTGTTATATTCATTTAGTAAGTCAGATCCTCATTTAGTGAATCATTTAGTGAGATAGAACAACTAGGAATAACACGAAACTGAAATTTATAAAAAGAATCGCTCCTTCCCTGACGTCACTCGACTGCTATAATGGCCTTAAATACCAAGGTAGCCTTGGCCTATTCCTCCCCCCCCCTCGACAAGAGGTGTCGTGACAACCTCTCCCAACTCTGAGAGTATGTGGTTAGCTCAATCAATGGTGCGTGAAGCTCGCAATCTGCGGTCCCCAGGTTCGATCCTACCTATGCCAGAGTTGAGAATTATCTCCGCAAAACTTCCCGCCTTTCTCACGGTCAGTAGGGAACACCGACTGGAAAGGCCGTCGTCTGTCGGATGGGACGCTAAACCGCGGTTTGTGTGCAGGACAGCAGTACCCCGTGCACGTTAAGTTATAGGAGTACCCCGTGCACGCTGGATGGCCTTGACAGGAGGATACCATCTGTCTCCCAGCAGATGTTCCAGTGGGTTTTTTGCACACAATGGGCTAAATGGCCAGGTCACAAGTATCACAAGGGCTCAGAGAAGGTTGGGGGCACACAATGGGTTAAATGGCCAGGTCACAAGGATCCCAAGGGCTCAGAGAAAGTTGGGGGCACACAATGGATTAAATAGGCAGGTTACAAGGATCCCAAATCAGAGAAGGTTGGGGGACCCCTCCCCCAACCTTCTCTGAGCCCTTGGAATCCTTGTGACCTGGCCATTTAACCCATTATGGGCAAAAAATGTGCCGCTCAGAGGCAAAACAACCCAACAGAACCCAAATTTCTTTCTCCTAAAGCGAAACTTGATGCGACATTTATTTACATTTTTAATGAGCGAAACTAAGCTGATAAAAATAACGTCATGAACTAACGCCACTCGCCAAAGAATTAATGGCTCCCATAGAGACTAAGAACACCCGACTCTTGCTAAACTCGAGACATTTGCATACAAATGTTTGCTAATGATATGTCACCGCCTACTGACTCCATAACAAAATAAATGCTGTTGAAACTGGTGACAGCCCTGCCCACGGCCAGTAGGGGACATCGATGGGCTTGGAAAGGCCGCCGTCCGTCGGATGGGACGTTAAGCCGTGGCCCCGTGTGCGGGAGAGCCATACCCTGTGCACGTTAAAGAACACGCTTGAGGGCCTTGACGGGGGGGGGGGGTTACCATCTGTCTCCCAACAGCTGTTCCAGTGGGTCCCCTCCCCCAGCCTTCTCTGAGCCTTCGGGGTCCATGTGACCTGGCCATTGGCGGCTGGTAGCTCAGTGGTCCAGAGCACCTGACATGTTATCAGGAGGTTGTGGGTTCGTATCCCACCCGGCTCAAGACAATGTTCCCTGGGTTCGAGCCCCGGGTAAGGCATGGCTGTTTGTATCGCTTTTCTGTTGAGGTCCTGCCATCCTCTCAGACCTTCTACTGTGGCATATAAACTGACAGGCTCCTGTCAGACCTTTGTGGCAAGCAGCTGCTTGAGGGAGTATTTATCTTTTTTTATTTATGGTTGATTACAGAATTCAGAAAAAATATCTGGCAACGATTGTTTTAGAAATTAGTGATCTGGTAACTTTCGTGTCGCGTAACACGAAGGTTGCCAGATCACTAACAAAAAAAGTGCCGCTCAGAGGTAAAACAACCCAACTGGTGACAGCGCAGGTGTTTAATCTGGGCCCCCGAGAGTAACAAAATTATTTACAATTTTAAAGCATATCGAAATTCAATTGACGGCAATAATGCACCCAGCAATGCACTGTTGGTTTGCTTTACCCCTGAGAGGCAATTTGTTTTGCAAAACAATGAGCTAAATGGTCAACCTTAGGGACCTATCTCTTTAACCCATGGTGTGCAAAAAAGGCTGTGTGAAGGGGATCCACTTGTCAGCTGTTAGGAGACAGATGGTAGACTCCCGCCATGCCCATCCAACGTTTTCTTTAACGTGCACAGAGTACGGCTCTCCCCTACAATGGGCCAATGCTTAAAAATGTTAAAAAGTTTTGTTCCTAAATAGTCACTACTGAAATGGAAGTGCCGCTCAGAAAGACTTTTGAAATAAGGCTTCGTCATTTACGATGTAAAATACGGTAATTAATTTTTTTCTTCTTTTGAGCTTTTAGGTGGGAAAGATGGCCGACAGTCCCCCCTAACCCCTACCTTCGGTTGCTCCTCTGGGTTGACCTATCAATAATCATCTGTTAGTTAATCTGTCATCTATGAGAACTAAACAAGGTCATAACATTAAAAGGTTCTGAAAAAAATTCAAGGCCGACACAGCGGGGATCGAATCCGCAACTCCAAAACAGTTGTCATTGTTTATGTTATCCGGTATAGAGAATGGCTCAGTCGGTAGCGCGCCAGGCTCGTAATCTGCAGTTCCCAGTTCGACTCCCAGCTGGGTCAGCGTTGAGATTTATCTCCGCAAAATTCCCCGCCCTGCCTACGGTCAGTAGGGGACACCAAGGGGCTTGGAAAAGCCGCCGTCTGTCAGTTGGGACGTTAAGCTGTGGCTACTTGTGCGGGAGAGCCATACCCTGTGCACGTTAAAGAACACACTGGATGGCCTTGACGGGAGGCTACCATCTGTCCCCCAACAGTTGTTCCAGTGGGTCCCCTCCCCAACCTTCTCTGAGCCTTCGGGATCCTTGTGACCTGGCCATTTAGCCCATGGTGTGCAAAAAAGTGCTGCTCAGAGGTAAAACAACCCAACCCAACATCGAAAATTGACGTCGGGGAAAAAGCACCCTTAAAATTCTGCCCCCTCATGATTTCCCGCGTCTTGTTTGTCTTTGATCCGTGTAGCCAAGAGCGCTAACCTGCAATTAATCCACCTGATGCTTCGTATCAGTTGAAATCCCCTCAACTAACTGGTTTCTAAAAATCAGAATCTTATCCGTTTTAATGAAACGTGACAAACCTGTAAGTCAGAGCATTGTAATGGCATCAGATAGAAGAATGATTTTTTGGACACCTTGAACTCTTTCGAAATTGAAGTTAGGAAATTTCGTGTTGCACGGTGATGAACCTGATGACCTATTTATAACGATACTTTTGTGGAAATCATGTGCCCTTCTTCAAAGGCTAACCGTGACCGCTTAAATTCAAATATCTGGCATAATGTAACATTCAGTGACCTTTTTAAGTCCATGTTGATGAGCAGGTCTGAATATAATCTCAGTGTTTAAATATGTAGTGTCAAAATAATATCTCATGGATGGAAGCAATGATCTAAATCTTTTATTAATATAAAGAATAATATCTAATAAATGTCCTTAAACAAAAGGCTCAATGGGTAGCGCGTCTGAACAGAGTCTTCCAATATCTTACCAGGCCTGGACACTGCAGTGATTGAAGAATTGATTTATATATATATATACACTGCAAGACATTGAAATTGGCTCAACCAGAAGGAATGAGGGGATAGGGATGAAATATAGCACGCACATAGTAATACATATTGGCATACCAAGTAAATTAATTTGCAGTCACTTACAGCAGTTAGAAGATGAGATAATGCAGCACAATGTGACTGCCTCAGTAGGTGATTGCACCACAGTAAATGGCAATACAGGCAGCAATACGGCGTGGCATGGAGTCATAGAGTCGACGGATGTGGTCCTCAGGAATTGCACACCAAGCAGCGTTGACTTGCTCCCATAATTCATCGTGATTCCGCCCGGCCGATGAGAGGATTGCACACATCGTCGAATATGGTCCCACAGATTTTCTATTGGGAATAAATCTGGAGATCGTGCTGGCCATGGCAATACTTGAACATGTTGCAAACATTGTTTGGAGACTGTAGCAGTGTGTACACGGGCGTTGTTATGCTGGAAAATGGGCTGCTGCATACCTCCCAGGAACAGAAACAAAACAGGATGCAGAACCATGCTAATGTATCACGCAGCTGTCAGTGTTCCTGTGATGTGGACAAGAGTTGACCTGCTGTCATATCCAATAGCATCCCATACCGTTATGCTTGGGTGATGGGCGGTGTGCCGGTCGTGAACAAAAGCTGGATCCATCCTCTCGCCAGGTTGTCACCGTACACAGACCTGATGATCATCAGCACCCAAACAGAAACGGGATTCATCACTAAACACAACAGTGTTCCATTCGTGACCCCAGTTCACATGACTTTGGCACCAGGCCAGACAAGTGTTTTGATGGTTTGAGTCAATGGCAGTCGACGTAACAGTTGCCTATAGTACAGGTGTGCCTCATACAACCTTCGGTTTACCATTTGGGTCATTATGGGGACGTCCATGGCTGCTGACACAGCCAATCGAAAAGCAGGATATTCTTTACACACAGTCAATATTCTTTAACTGGAGGGAGCATGGCTTCTCTGCATACAGAACCAAATTCGTAATAATGATTATTTTCATTATATTCATTTTTGCTAATTTTTATTGAATTTTAAATTTAAAAGAATATTGAAGGAATTATTTACAGACACATTAAAATATCCAATTATTGAGGAAATGGTTTGAATATTTCTTACAATTAACTTCAAAGGTAAATATATTTTTTATCGTTGCAGTTATTAAACGTTTAAAACTTCCGAAACACTTTAAATGGTGAAGGAATATTGTTCAAAAACGCTTATCTAAAATCCCATAAATCCCATAAAACGCTTATCTTAAAAGTGTATATGTTAACATATATACTTTTAAGATTTTAAGAAGTTAACCCCCCAAAAAATAACCTTCGAACTTTAAAATTTCCCTCACCCCACGAGAAACAATTCATTGAATTGTTTTGCTGCTCCTCATCCACCTCCGGAAATTATCCAGGGTGGCTCAGTCAGTAGCATGCTAAGTTCGTAAACTGCAGTTCCCAGGTTCGAGTCCCACCTGGGCCAGCGTTAAGAGTCATCTCCTCAATTCAATATTTCCCCCTGCCCTCGGTCAGTAGGGGACACCAGTGGGCTTGGGAAGGTCGCCGTCCGTCGGATGGAACATAAATCCGTGGCCTCATGTGCGGGAGAGTCATACCCTGTGCATGTTAAAGAACACGAGACTCATTAACATGAGACTCTTATGTGTCTCCCAACAGTGGTCCAGTGGCTCCACTCTCTGGTTCCCAGGTTCGAGTCCCAGCTGGGTCAGCGTTGAGATTTATCTCCGCAAAATTCTCCGCCCTGCCTACGGTCAGTAGGGGACACCGATGGGCTTGGAAAGGCTGCCGTCCGTCGGATGGGACGTTAAGCCGTGGCCCCGTGTGCGGGAGAGTCATACCCTGTGCACGTTAAAGAACACGCTGGATGGCCTTGACGGGGGGCTATCATCTGTCTCCCAACAGCTGTTCCAGTGGGTCCCCTCCCCCAACCTTCTCTGAGCCTTCGGGGTCCATGTGACCTGGCCATTTAGCCCATGGTGTGCAAAAAAGTGCCGCTCAGAGATAAAACAACCCAACCCAGTGGCTCCTCTTCCCTCAACTTTCTCTAAGTCTTTGGGGTTCGGTTGTTTTACCTCTGAGAGGCACTTTTTGCACACCGAGGCTAAATGGCCAGGTCACATGGACCCCGAAGACTTAGAGAAGTTTGGGGGAGGGGACCCATTGGAACAGCTGTTGGGAGACAGGTGGTAGCCTCCCGTCAATGCCATCCAGCGTGTTCTTTAACGTGCACAGGGTATGGCTCTCCCGCACACGTGACCACGGCTTAACGTCCCATCCGACAGACGGCGGTCTTTCCAAGCCAATCGATGTCTCCTACTGACCGTGGGAAGGGCGGGGAATTATTGCGGAGATAAATCTCAACGCTGACCCAACTGGGACTCGAACCTGGGAACTACAAATTACGAGCCTGGCGCGCTACCGATTGAGCCACCCCTCCCCAGTTTTTGAGGGTCTTTGTGACCTAACTCAGAGATAAAACAACTGGACCCGGAAAATACCCTGTGGGCGACTCTGAATTCACACCAGCTTCCTAACTCCGTTAAAAAATTCTGAGGGTCGTACTGACCTGGCTTGGGTTGGGTTGTTTTACCTCTGAGCGGCACTTTTTTGCACACCATGGGCTAAATGGCCAGGTCACATGGACCCCGAAGGCTCAGAGAAGGTTGGGGGAGGGGACCCACTGGAACAGCTGTTAGGAAACACATGGTAGCCTCCCGTCAAGGCCATCCAACGTGTTCTTTAACACAGGGTATGGCTCTCCCGCACACGAGGCCACGGCTTAACGTCCCATCCGACGGACGGCGGCCTTTCCAAACCCATCGGTGTCCCCTACTGACCGTAGGCAGGGCGGGGAATTTTGCGGAGATAAATCTCAACGCTGACCCAGCTGGGACTCGAACCTGGGAACTACAGATTACGAGCCTGGCGCGCTACGGATTGAGTCACCCCCGCCCCATACTGACCTGGCCATTTAGCTCTTAGTGCAAGCGAAAAAAGGTCGATCATGGATAAAAACAACTCAAACAAACTAACCCCAAAATTAGACGCATAGATATAGAAAAAAAAAATACAAACATAAAATTTATTTTATTATCTTCGCAGGCTTTTGTAATGAATCACATATTCAGAAATAAACTGTATCAAAATAAACTATTCCGTGTAAGGTTTACAATCGCTGTTTTCCCCGAGTCGGTTATATGCGCGAGTTCTGCCAACGAACTATAAATATAGCTTTTAAGTCTACGAATCCGTTATATTCCGTAGCAAGTTCTGTTCTTCACAGTTATGATGACCTTCATGTCTGGCATTTGACAGAACAAGTTTTTTTTCGTCTCCTCGTCTCGTAATCTCTCGCGAGTTGTAGGAAACGCCGACGGTTACGGTTGAGTGCGAGAGATAATAACGGACAGGATATCGTGCATTCTGTTGAGACATCGAACGGAAGTAACTGCCAAGGGCAAGTTAGAAAGAGAATTAAACATCTCTTAGCATGTTGCTGGCACAAAGTTTCGCTATCAGGACACTTTCGGGAATAGATAGAACGAGGAATCTTTTCTGAACGACAACTTAAAATAGACTGCTAGAGTATGAAGTTGTATTTGATTTTTATTGTCGTTTCTCACGCTGATGGAGCAATTCAGTTATTTATTAGTTGGGAATGCAAGTTTAAACAATTTTTTAGGGTAGATGTTCAGTGGCAATCTCTGACGAAAATAAGGTACAGTCGCTCAAAAAAGTATCCGAACACTATGGTTAATTACAGAATTCAGGAAAAATATCTGGAAACGATTTTTTTTTAGAAATTAATGATCTGGCAACCTTCGTGTCACGTGATTACAGAATTCAGGAAAAATATCTGGAGCGTGTACAGCAACTGTACACGCTCCAGTTACCGTTCACACTAAACCGGAGCGTGTGCAGTTACTGCAACCGCTCCAGTTTCCTGTGAACGGTAACTGCACACGCTCAATATTTCCATGAGTGAGCCCACACGATCTAGGTCTTTGTGAGCTCACACGATCCAATGTGCTGTGAACATTAACCGCAACCGCTCCAGTTTGTTGTGAACGGTAACTGCACACGCTCAATATTTCCGTGAGTGAGCCCACACGATCCAGGTCTTTGTGAGCTCACACGATCCAATGTGCTGTAAACATTAACCGCAACCGCTCCAGTTTGCTGTGAACGGTAACTGCACACGCTCAATGTTTCAGTGAGTGAGCCCACACGATCCAGGTCTTTTGTGAGCTCACACGATCCAGGTCTTTTGTGAGCTCACACGATCCAATGTGCTGTGAACATTAACCGCAACCGCTCCAGTTTGCTGTGAACGGTAACTGCACACGCTCAATATTTCCGTGAGTGAGCCCACACGATCCAGGTCTTTGTGAGCTCACACGATCCAATGTGCTGTGAACATTAACCGCAACCGCTCCAGTTTGCTGTGAACGGTAACTGCACACGCTCCATATTCATTGCATTATATATTCATACGCATTACATATATATTAAAAAATATCCGAACACTATGGTTGATTACAGAATTTAGGGAAACTATTTTTTTTAGAAATTAGTGATCTGGCAACCTTCGTGTCACGTGACACGAAGGTTGCCAGATCACTAATTTCTAAAAAAAAAAAATCGTAGTCAGAATTTGAATAAACTCGACCCTTCTGGACCACAGACCAAGGAAATATCACTCTTTGTCGATCCAATTTTTTTTTAGGAAAAATTGTCTTGAGCTGGGTGGGACACGAACCCACGACCTCCTGATAACATGTCAGTTGCTCTGGACCACTGAGGTAGGCACATGTCCAAGTCACAAAGTTGGGTATATAATGGGCTAAGTGGTCAGGTCACAAGAACCGAAGAATTCAGAGAATGTTGAGTTGGGTTGTTTTACCTCTGAGAGTCACTTTTTTTCCTCGCAATGGGCCAAAAAATGGGCTACATGGCCAGGTCACAAAGACCTCGAGGGCTCAGAGAAGGTTGAAAGGAACCACTGAAGTGCTGTTAGGAGACAGATGGAAGCCTCCCTTCAAGACCATCCAGTGTGTTCTTTAACGCGCACAGCGTTTAGTTTTCCCGCACACGGAACCACGGCTTAACGTCTCATCCGACGGGCGGCGGTCTTTATAAGCCCGAAGACAGGGTGATGGCGGTGTGTGTGTGTGTGTGTGTGGGGGGGGGGGGGTTAAGGGAGATAAATTTGAACCTTGTCATACCCCCCCCCCCCTGATACGGAACCACTTTGTCGAGGTGGGGGGGGGGGGCTTGAGGGCCTAAATGAAGTCGAAGGCTATGCTGACAGGATTGGGCAACGATCGGACAGACCAAAATGGAAGGGGGCGGGGGTGGCTCAGTCGGTAGCGCATCAGACTCTTAATCTGTAGTTCCCGGTTTGAGTCCCAGCTGGGTCAGCGATGAGATTTATCTCCGCAAAATTCCCCGCCCTGCCCACGGTCAGTAGGGGACATCGATGGGCTTGGAAAGGTCGCCGTCCGTCGTATGGGACGCTAAGCCGTGGCACCGTGTGCGGGAGAGCCATACTCTGTGCACGTTAAAGAACACGCCTTGACCGGAAGCTACCATCTGTATCCCAATAGCTGTTCCAATGTGTTCCTTCCCCCAACCTTCTCTGAGCCTTCGGGGTCCATATGACCTGTCCATTTAGCCCATTGTGTGCAAAAAAGTGCCGCTCAGAGGTAAAACAACCCAAGATGGAAGGAGGCCGGACAGAGTTCCCGTCACTGGAGCCGAGGCAACTTGGATTCTACATCCTTGTTTGTGGCAGTCCGGGACATAGATTAAATTTAGGTTTTGACCGATGGATGAGCTTTACTCCTATAGTACTGTTCGCCATTAGGTAGTCGGAGATGAGCTGTATCTATATGACACTGTCTTGTCCCTGACCGTAGATAGTGGTAAACGTGGCATTATCCCAATACTGGTAATGCTTCAGGCGGAACATATGGGTCTTGTCATCATATATATTTACCCTGTCACAGATAGGACTTGAACCTGAGAACTGCAGATTACGATCCTGGTGCGCTACCGACTGAATCTTTGCCCAAACATTTTTGAAAATAACATTTAAAAAAGCTGCAATCACACATTTGGTTTTTTTTTTTGTGAAACAGTGAAATAAAACTCTACGGGGAATCGAGGGTCCTAACTGAATATTGCTCTGATAAACCTTGGAACAAGGAACCTACAACTGCGTAGCTTCAAACAATGCCGCTCTGAATAAACTATATTTTGTCTATAAGGGATTTATAGTTATACATTTAACTAATACGAGAGTATTTATTTAAACTGCCCTACAGTTTTAATAATGCAAGATAGTTAACTTCTCCAAATATTAAGAAGGAAGCTGTGAAATTATTTTGTTTAAATAATTATAACTGGAAATGAGTTCGGGTGCAATTTTTTGAGTCCGAAATTACTGAATCCGAATTCGTACGAATCTGATTCGGGGGAAAAATTTCTCTTACTCGTCATAGAACATATCTACGGAAACACATGTCCCTAAACCATTTATTAATTTTTCGTATTATATATAAGCTATTAGAAACTTTAAAATAATTATAATCATTTCATGACAAAATTAAAATCTTAATATTATTTGGAACGAAAATTATTATAAATACAGGTAAATCCCGTTAAAACGTAATCCGATAGAACGCGATTCCTCTTATAACGAGATGCAAGCGTGGCTCCCTTTTGTTATCATACGAAACGTAATTGTTTACTCAAGAATTACATATTGGATTCCTTGTGTAGTTTTGTGTACACAAGGGCGATATTTTACCTCGTGTAGTTTTGTATATTTAGTATATTTTCACTCCAGCGAGAATCCGCGACACTTATTATCGTGGGGCGGGGGTGGCTCAGTCGGTAGCTCGCCAGGCTCGTAATCTGCAGTTCCCAAGTTCGAGTCCCAGCTGGGTCAGCATTGAGAATTATCTCCGCAAAACTCTCCGCCCTGCCCACGATCAGTAGGGGACACAGATGGGCTTGGAAAGGCCATCGTCCGTCGGATGGGACATTAACCGTGGCCCCGTGTGCGGGAGAGTCATACCCTGTGCACATTAAAGAACACGCTGAATGACCTTGACGGGAGGTTATACCATCTGTCTCCCAACAGCTGTTTCAGTGGGTCCCCTCTCCCAACCTTCTCTGAGCCTTCGGGGTCCTTGTGACCTGGCCATTTAGGGGCGGAGGTGGCTCAGTCGGTAGCGCGCCAGGCTCGTAATCTGTAGTTCCCAGGTTCGAGTCCCAACTGGATCAGCGTTGAGATTTATCTCCGCAAAATTCCCCGCCCTACCCACGGTCAGTAGGGGACACCGATGGGCTTGGAAAGACCACCGTCCGTCGGATGGGACGTTAAGCCGTGGCCCCGTGTGCGGGAGAGCCATACCCTGTGCACGTTAAAGAACACGCTGGATGGCCTTGACGGGAGGCTACCATCTGTCTCCCAACAGCTGTTCCAGTGGGTTCCCTCCCTGGGTTGGTTTTTTTTTACCTCTGAGAGGCACTTTTTTGCACACCATGGGGGGGTCCCCTCTCCCAACCTTCTCCGAGTCTTCGGGGTCCTTGTGACCTGGCCATTTAGCCCACGTTGGGCAAAAAAGTGCCGCTCAGAGGTAAAACAACCCAACTTGTTATCGCTTGATATGCGAAAGAATACTGGCAGTTGATTCATTTACTTGTAACCTTTTGTTGGCAACATGCGTTTGATTTGTATTTCAAATAATCAAACTAACAAGCACATTTTATTACTGAATTTTTGCTAACGCGATCCCGCTCATATTGCGATGCGATTCTTTGCACCTTGCAGCACCGCGTTGGAACTGGATTTACCTGTATTACTAGAAATGGAAACTTCTTCGGTAACATCATTATAAACGCAAAGAGCTCTTTATTTATTAAAGATAGATAATACATAAAAAAACTCCCATTGTGTTTGTTTTTAATTACAACATATTGATAAAGGAAATTTGAAATTATAAACCAAAAAAATTTTACATAAGTTAAACCTACGCCAAAGGTTTGACAAGAAATGTATGTCTATTGACAAATTATTTCACAGCTTTCCATAGGTACACTCGCTCAAAAAAGTATCCGAACGCTATGATTGATTACAGATCATAGCGTTCGGATACTTTTTTGAGCGACTGTACTATTCCATTTCTACAGTCGCTCAAAAAAAAGTTTTCAGTCGCTCAAGAAAGATGACGGCAACGTAACCAAAAATTTCGGACCTTTTTCGAAGGATCGTTCTCGAACCAGTCAGCTAGGAACCCGATCTGTTACCCCAAAAAGTACAGCAAAAAATTGGACCACAACACAAAATTGAGGACCTATTGCTCAAGTACAAAGAAAAATTAGAATTTAAAATTATTCTCAGCCTTAACATGAATTCACCTCTTCGAATCAAGAGGTTGTTCAAAACCGCCGTTTGAAGCTTTGCAAATTTTCAACTTTAGTTTCGTTTGTCTAATCTGTAAATGGTATCTAGGTAGTCGCTGGAAGGAGAGCTATGCACCAATCCCCTGTGATGATGCATAGAACCGGCCAGGCCTAGCACCTAATGTCCGACCCCGCCTTCTCGTGGTGCAGACCGTCAGTACCTTTCAAAAGAGATACTCTCTTGTGGAAGTGAACGGAAGGGGAGGGCTGCCAGATTAGTGTGGCCTACTGATCTGGACAACTATGGCTACTTTTCTTTTTTTTTCTACCCTGCTGAGGAGTGGTCAACCACACAGGGTCCTGGGGCTGACCATATAAACCCACTGGACCGATATATGGCTCTGAGCTTGATTATGGATCCTGATTTTGCTGCACTGGTGGGCTTCTGTGGAGGGAAAATCTTCCGCTGTGTTTTCTGTTTGTGGGTTGACAGCCCCAAGTGAATAGATTCACAGGATATGTTTATCAGCTGGTGGATAATCCTGAGCAGAGGTCATCGCAGGCACCTGAACTCTTTGCTTCTATTGGCATCGTCAAATTCTACATTGGAGGAAGTCTTCCAGTGTAGATGGCTTCAGCCTTTAGTGGTGGGGGAACGGGTCTTTGCCCCATGTCTGCGATTAGGGGGCTGTTTGATATTGTCGGCATTCCCTCTCTCAATGAACAAAGTTCTAACATTTTCTCATCTCGCAACTCGAACTAACCATTTTCTCTCCATAGCTAGTTGGAATGTAAGGACTCTGCACAGAGCTTTTTCTCTTGATGTCCTCACACAAGAATTCCGCCGTTATAATTTAGATATTCTCGGCTTGCAAGAGACCAGATGGACAGATAAAGGTCAGATTCTTAAAAATAATCTTAAATTTCTCTTTTCAGGGAGGGACGGCAATAAGCATCACCAAGGCGTGGGTCTGCTTCTTAGCAGACACGCTAGTGATGCTCTTCTAGGATATGAGTGCATTAATGAAAGGTTTCTTACAGCAAAATTTCAGACAAGCGTTAAAGACCTGAATGTTATCTGCTGTTATGCCCCCACTGAGGATACCGATGAGGATGAGAAGGATGGGTTTTATGGACAACTTCGGAATATTTTGAATTCTGTCAAGAAAGGAGATATTACCCTTGTTCTAGGTGATTTCAATGCCAAAGTTGATACTGACTGACCTTTGGGGAGGGGTGATAGGCCCTTTTGGTACTGGTTGCTGCAATGGGCAACGTCACCTATAGGTAAGTAAACTCAATGGTTTCAGAATAACTAACACTTATTACAAACACCGCGACATACATAAGTACACATGGGTTTCACCCGATGGGCTGCATAAGAATACGATTGATTACATATTAACAGCAAATGGGCGAGTTCTGTTAGGAATACCAGGGCATATAGGGGTGCTGAAATTGGATCTGACCATTACCTTGTTAAAAGTGTGTTGCAACTTAAACTTAAAAAGTGTTGTGCTAGGGTTAAAAAATTTACCTATTATACTGAAGCTCTGAACGACCTTGATATGGCTAAAGCTTACCATGATAGGTTACCTAGTCATTATGACAGTCATGGTTTTCTTACTACTGAAGTTGAGGAAGAATGGGACCATTTTAAAAAGACGTTTTTGGAAACTAACAGTACTCTTTTAGGGAAAAAGGAGAAGGAAAAATTATTTGAGTGATAAGGCACTTGACCTTATTTCAGAAAGAAAGAACTGCAGTAATGCGCATAATCAATACCATACTAGTCCTAATAGAAAGCATTACAGAGAACTTAATAAACGTGTCAAGGATCAGTTAGCTGCTGATAAGAATCTTTGGCTTGATGGCTTGGCTGACAAAACCGAGGAAGTAGTTAGGCAGCACAACAGCAGAGAGCTGTACCAGATAGTTAATGTTTTGTGTGGTAGAAAACGGACAGGCATACAGGGATTGAAGGATAAACAAGGTAAGGTTATAGAAGGTGGGGATTCTGTCATGGCTAGGTGGGCTGAGCATTTCAGTGATATTCTAAACAATGCGGTTAGTTCTATTCCCATTGTTTGCAATGATGATTGGTGGCTTTAATGTTGGCCCAATAACACAATCTGAAGTTATTTTGGCTGTTTCTAAACTTAAACTTCATAATACCCCAGGGGTAGATGAAATTTATACAGAAATGCTTAGAGCTGCAAATGTTTCGGTTACCAATTAGATGATTGAAATTCTGAACATCTTTTATGATAAAGGCATGGTTCCTAAGGATTTTACCAGAGCTATTGTTATCCCTATTTTCAAAAAAGGCGATCGCAGTTCTTGTGATAACTATAGGGGTATCAGCCTACTCTCTGTTCCAGGTAAAGTTCTTTCCATGATTGTGCTTAATAGAATTAAGAATATGGTTGACAGGCAATTGCATGATGAGCAATGTAGTTCAGATATTTTCACTTAGGCAGATTCTTGAGAAATGTTTAGAGTTTCAGAAACCTTTGGTTGCTAGCTTTGTTGATTTCAAAAAGAGTTTCGACTCTGTTGATCATCATAATTTGTGGTTGATTGTGAGATCATATGGTATACCTGACAAGTTAGTTAACATAATGAAAGCTCTCTATAATAACACTGAGTCGTGTATGAGAGTTGGTAAGGCTTGTAGTAATTGGTTTAGCATTGCTTCTGGTGTTCAACAAAAGTTAATTTTATCTCCTGTCCTCTTTAGTTTGGTTATTGATTATGTTATACGGCTCAAATAGTCTAGAGATTTGAAAATATCTGATTTAGATTATGCTGACGATTCAGCTTTTTTCTTGCAAACGACGTTGATGAAATGAACTCTTTCATTCGAGCTGTTGATCAGACTGGTAGTAGAGTATGCTTGGTAATAAGTAGAGAGAAAACTAAAATGATGAAAATTGGTCTGGCAGGCTGTGATTCAGTAAATCTGAATGGTTGCAGTCTTGAGCAGGTGTCACAGTTTAATTATCTTGGGAGCTATGTAACAGATAATGGTGATGTGCGGCATGAGATTAACAGACGAATAGGGATTGCTGCTGGGACTTTTAAGAACCTATGGAGAGTGTGGAGAAATAGGCGTATACACCTAAAGACTAAAATTAGACTGTATAATAGTTTGGTTCTTTCTAGGGTTAGTTATGGTAGTGAAACTTGGACACTTTGCAAACAAGATAACAGGAAACTAGATGCTTTTGATTCCAGATGCTTACGCAGTATCTTGGGCATTAGGTGGTTCAACTTTGTAACTAATGATGAGGTTAGGCAAAGGAGTTTGCAACCTCCTTTAAGCAGCATATTGTGCAGAGAGAGACTCCGTTGGTTTGGCCATGTTGCCCGTATGGATAATTATAGATTGGTGAATAAGGTTATGAACAGTGTTTGAAAGAGGGAGAGATCTAGGATGCGGTGGGCAGACAATGTCAAACAGCACCTCATTAGTATTGGTGTGCAGTGGCCAGATGCAGCAGATGTAGCTCAGGATAGACTTGCTTGGAGAACTAAATTTAACAATCTGGTTGGACCTCCGTAGCCCATGGCCGCTTGAGGATGATGATGATGATGATTATCTATTTATTCCCGAAAAGAAATGATAGAAACTAAAACCACTAATTTTTACTTTGAAAAGACAGTGTAATTTCACACCATGTAAAATCGAGTTTATAATCGGTAAAATGGAAATGTGACTGAAAATAAATTAAAGATCATAATAAAATAGTACTTAAATTTCGATATTCAACTATATTCGGCAGTATTCAAGTTATAAAAACTGGAATATTTAAAAATAAATTTTTTAATAAAAAATCTTTTATAATCATCCAATATTGAAATAATCATTACGGAAACTTCTAAAAAATGTATATTTTATTAAATGGTTAGAAATAATAACAGTTATTATTTAATTAATTTCTGAGGTAAAGTTTTATGACGCATTACTATTGTGAATTACAAATACGAAATATTCCAACTTTCATAAACTCTTTAAATGTAGAACGAATATTTTTTTAAAGTCGAGGTTTAAATAGAGATCTTTAAATTATCGTCTTTAATTTATCTTCAGTCAAGCCGTCCCATGGCCGAGTGGTTAGCACGCTTGGCTACTGATCTAAGGGACCTAGGTTCGAGCCTCGGGTAAGGCATGGATGTTGTGTTGTTTTTCTGCTGAGGTCCTGCCATCCTCTCAGACCTTCTACTATGGCATATAAACTGACAGGCTCCTATCAAACCTTTGTGGCAAGCAGCTGCTTGAAGAGGTATTTATTATTATTATACACATTTTTCCATTTAAAGCACATTTCAGAGTTAGAGTTTCGAAGTTCGATTGCCGTTGATATTACACGGAAATTGCGTCATATTTTGATAGTGCAGTGCATTACTGATTATGTATAAATGCATTAAAAAAAGAAAAATTTTCTAGTGCATGGTCGATTTTAAGTTCTTTAGACTTTTTCGTCGTAAAATGTCGTTGCCATTTTTTTTTACAGAAAGGCGAAAATGTTGGTTAAGTGTGCATAATTTGCTATAATCTGATAGGACAATTTGTAAGTAATGTGATTCAATAAACGCAATGGAATGCTGGTTAAAATTCTGTGGAAATTAAATTTATAATTTTTTTCTCTCTTTTGAGATAAATAATAGCTGTAATTAAAGATATGAAAGAGAGAAAATAAACGCTGATATTAAAGATGTGAATATAACACTCCGTAGACTTTGAGGGTGTTGTCTGATAGGAAAGACCTGGGTTGGGTTGTTTTACCTCTGAGCGGCATTTTTTTGCACACCATGGGTTAAATGGCCAGATCACGTGGACCCTGAAGACTCAGAGAAGATTGGGGGAGGGGACCCACTGGAACAGCTGTTGGGAGACAGATGGTAGCCTCCCGTTAAAGCCATCCAGTGTGTTCTTTAACACGCACAGGGTATGGCTCTCTCCCGAACACGGAGCCACGGCTTAATGTTCCATCCGACGGACGGCGGCCTTTCCAAGCCCATCGGTGTCCCCTACTGACCGTGGGTACTACTGACCGTGGGCAGGGCAGGGAGTTTTGCGGAAATAAATCTCAACGCTAGAGTTATAGAGCTTCGAATATATTGATCAAGGAGCGCGATGCCAAATGACCATCCCGTGGGACAGGGAGGTCAGCGCAGAAGGTCGGAGGGCCGTGAGATGAGCAGGACAGTTCTGAATGAGACACTGGCTGGAGCGGACACGTAGAGTTGTTCAGTGAATAGATAATCACGAGACGAGAGGTTTTCCTCTATTAGGTGAGAGGAGAGGTTTTCCTCTGTTAGGTGCGTAGAGTCGCAGCCTGTTAAGCAATCTGAATATGATTGTTTGTAGCCAACTTAGCCAGTAGCCAACGTCAGTGCTCGGGGAGACTCTGTATATATTCTCCATAATAAACCTTTTGTTATTGTTTTAAACTTGGAGTTAGTTATCTTGCTGCAATTCTCAAACGTTGAAAGCCCAATACAGAACGAACCAAAATCTTAGGTCCTTACTGTGAGCGCCGTAGATCAATTATATTCTACCAACCCAGGAAGGGGCGGGAGTGGCTCAGTCGGTAGCGCACCAGGCTCGTAATCTGTAGTTCCCAGGTTCGAGTCCCAGCTGGGTCAGCGTTGAGATTTATCTCCGCAATAATTCCCCGCCCTGCCCACGGTCAGTAGGGGACACCGATGGGCTTGGAAAGGCCGCCGTCCGTCGGATGGCCTTTCCAAGCTGTGGCCCGTGTGTGGGAGAGCCTACCCTGTGCACGTTAAAGAACATGCTGGATGGCCTTGACGAGAGGCTACCATCTGTCTCCCAACAGCTGTTCCAGTGGGTCCCCTCCCCCAACCTTCTCTGAGGCTTCGGGGTCCATGTGACCTGGCCATTTAGTTCATGGTGTGCAAAAAAGTGCCTCTCAGAGGTAAAACAACCCAACACTCCCCCAAGCTTCTCCGAGCCTTCGGGGTCCTTGTGACCTGGCCATTTATCCCATTGTGTGCAAAAAAAGTGCCGTCCAAATCAGTGAATAAATGTTAAGTGGAAACAGTTTTTCAGAGAAGAAAAGCAGAATAAAATGTATTACAAGAGAGCGCAATAAGCCTGTTGTACCAGTTCTGCAACAATTTGTTTCCTGCCTTTGAAACGTATTTTCCCTTCACTCTAGAGAAGTTGATGTGATTAGCGAACTCCCAGACTGAAGCCATAAAAGCTCAAGGTCATTCTTTCTCCGTGATCAGAATCATTACGAACAATAGAACGGAATTTCCCCCAGCAGAAGATCTTACATAAAACTCAAGTTCAGTTTCGTTGTTGTTGTTGTTTTCTAGTTATGGCTACGACAATCGATTTTTCCTGGAAGAAATTCAAATAACGACCTTTGCATGTCATTAATGGGTTATTCTTTTCGATTTTGGAACTGGAAACCAGTCTTTACATGACAACAATAAAGCACTCGATGCAGACGACCG
Source organism: Ryuthela nishihirai (assembly GCA_038380435.1). Classification (NCBI taxonomy): domain Eukaryota; kingdom Metazoa; phylum Arthropoda; class Arachnida; order Araneae; family Heptathelidae; genus Ryuthela; species Ryuthela nishihirai. The sequence continues at coordinate 19,517 of JAWZYU010001240.1, read as the reverse complement.
AAGGGCAGCGACCTTTCGAAGTCCATCGGTTGCCTCTTGCTTACCGAGGGCAGGCAACGTCTGTTGAGAGAGATCTCGTCATTGGCACAGCTGGACTTGAATTGGAGAAATGCGGATTTGTTGGGTTGGGTTGTTTTACCTCTGAGCGGCACTTTTTTGCACACCATGAGAGAAATGCAGATCAGGCACAAATCAGGAGCGCCACCAGCTCACACAACCCCCATTACTCTGATGTCTGATGACTCCACAAGGCTAATTGTGATGGCATAAGGGACATTATTCTGATGACTCATTATTGTGATGGCATATGAGGCATTATTCTGATGACTCATTATTCGAGGCGGGGGGGGGGGGCTCAGACCAGGGCGCCAGACTCAATCTGTAGTTCCCAGGTTCGAGTCCCAGCTGGGTCAGCATTGAGATTTATCTCCCCAAAATTCCCCGCCCTGCCCACGGTCAGTAAGGGACACCGATGGGCTTGGAAAGGCCGCCGTCCGTCGGATGGGACGTTAAGCCGTGGCCCCGTGTGTGGGAGAGCCATACCCTGTGCACGTTAAAGAACACGCTGGATGGCCTTGATGGGAGGCTACCATCTGTCTCCCAACAGCCGTTCCAGTGGGTCCCCTCCCCCAACCTTCTCTGAGCCTTCGGGGTCCTTGTGATCTGACCATTTAGCCCATGGTGTGCAAAAAAAGTGCCGCTCAGAGCTAAAACAACCCAACAACGACTCATTATTGTGATGGCATAAGAGGCATTATTCTGATGACTCATTATTGTGATGGCATAAGAGGCATTATTCTGATGACTCATTATTGTGATGGCATAAGAGGCATTATTCTGATGACTCATTATTGTGATGGCATAAGAGGCATTATTCTGATGACTCATTATTGTGATGGCATAAGAGGCATTATTCTGATGACTCATTATTGTGATGGCATAAGAGGCATTATTCTGATGACTCATTATTGTGATGGCATAAGAGGCATTATTCTGATGACTCATTATTGTGATGGCATAAGAGGCATTATTCTGATGACTCATTATTGTGATGGCATAAGAGGCATTATTCTGATGACTCATTATTTTGATGGCATAAGAGGCATTATTCTGATGACTCATTATTTTGATGGCATAAGGGACATTATTCTGATGACTCATTATTGTGATGGCATAAGGGGCATTATTCTGATGACTCATTATTGTGATGGCATAAGAGGCATTATTCTGATGACTCATTATTTTGATGGCATAAGAGGCATTATTCTGATGACTCATTATTTTGATGGCATAAGAGGCATTATTCTGATGACTCATTATTGTGATGGCATAAGAGGCATTATTCTGATGACTCATTATTTTGATGGCATAAAGGACATTATTCTGATGACTCATTATTGTGATGGCATAAGAGGCATTATTCTGATGACTCATTATTGTGATGACTCATTATTGTGATGGCATAAGAGGCATTATTCTGATGACTCATTATTGTGATGACTCATTATTGTGATGGCATAAGAGGCATTATTCTGATGACTCATTATTGTGATGGCATAAGAGGCATTATTCTGATGACTCATTATTGTGATGGCATAAGAGGCATTATTCTGATGACTCATTATTGTGATGGCATAAGAGGCATTATTCTGATGACTCATTATTGTGATGGCATAAGAGGCATTATTCTGATGACTCATTATTGTGATGGCATAAGAGGCATTATTCTGATGACTCATTATTTTGATGGCATAAGAGGCATTATTCTGATGACTCATTATTTTGATGGCATAAGGGACATTATTCTGATGACTCATTATTGTGATGGCATAAGGGGCATTATTCTGATGACTCATTATTGTGATGGCATAAGAGGCATTATTCTGATGACTCATTATTTTGATGGCATAAGAGGCATTATTCTGATGACTCATTATTGTGATGGCATAAGAGGCATTATTCTGATGACTCATTATTTTGATGGCATAAGGGACATTATTCTGATGACTCATTATTGTGATGGCATAAGAGGCATTATTCTGATGACTCATTATTGTGATGGCATAAGAGGCATTATTCTGATGACTCATTATTGTGATGGCATAAGAGGCATTATTCTGATGACTCATTATTGTGATGGCATAAGAGGCATTATTCTGATGACTCATTATTGTGATGGCATAAGAGGCATTATTCTGATGACTCATTATTGTGATGGCATAAGAGGCATTATTCTGATGACTCATTATTTTGATGGCATAAGGGACATTATTCTGATGACTCATTATTGTGATGGCATAAGAGGCATTATTCTGATGACTCATTATTGTGATGGCATAAGAGGCATTATTCTGATGACTCATTATTTTGATGGCATAAGAGGCATTATTCTGATGACTCATTATTTTGATGGCATAAGGGACATTATTCTGATGACTCATTATTGTGATGGCATAAGAGGCATTATTCTGATGACTCATTATTGTGATGGCATAAGAGGCATTATTCTGATGACTCATTATTTTGATGGCATAAGAGGCATTATTCTGATGACTCATTATTTTGATGGCATAAGGGACATTATTCTGATGACTCATTATTGTGATGGCATAAGAGGCATTATTCTGATGGCATAAGAGGCATTATTCTGATGACTCATTATTGTGATGGCATAAGAGGCATTATTCTGATGACTTATTATTTTGATGGCATAAGAGGCATTATTCTGATGACTCATTATTTTGATGGCATAAGGGACATTATTCTGATGACTCATTATTGTGATGGCATAAGAGGCATTATTCTGATGGCATAAGAGGCATTATTCTGATGACTCATTATTGTGATGGCATAAGAGGCATTATTCTGATGACTCATTATTTTGATGGCATAAGAGGCATTATTCTGATGACTCATTATTTTGATGGCATAAGGGACATTATTCTGATGACTCATTATTGTGATGGCATAAGAGGCATTATTCTGATGGCATAAGAGGCATTATTCTGATGACTCATTATTGTGATGGCATAAGAGGCATTATTCTGATGACTTATTATTTTGATGGCATAAGAGGCATTATTCTGATGACTCATTATTTTGATAGCATAAGGGACATTATTCTGATGACTCATTATTGTGATGGCATAAGAGGCATTATTCTGATGGCATAAGAGGCATTATTCTGATGACTCATTATTGTGATGGCATAAGAGGCATTATTCTGATGACTCATTATTTTGATGGCATAAGAGGCATTATTCTGATGACTCATTATTTTGATGGCATAAGGGACATTATTCTGATGACTCATTATTGTGATGGCATAAGAGGCATTATTCTGATGGCATAAGAGGCATTATTCTGATGACTCATTATTGTGATGGCATAAGAGGCATTATTCTGATGACTTATTATTTTGATGGCAAAAAGGACATCAGTCTTATCTCGATGAGGCATTATTCTGATGATTGGATGCGTTATTGATGTGATGATAAAAGGGGCATTATTGAGATGATGAGGTTTTGATGTGAAAGAATAAGAGGCATTATTCTGATAATTCCATGAAGTATTAATGTGAAGACATAAGGGGCATTACTCCGATGAGATAGTTTTTTTACCTAACACTTTTTTGCGCACAATGCGCTAAATGGCCAGGTCACAAGGGGACCCCCTAGGGGTTAGAAAAGGTTAACGGGGACCCACTGGAATAGTGCTCTCCCAAACTTTTCAACAGCTTTTGGGAGACAGTTCCGTCAAGGGCATATAGTATGTTCTTTAACGTGCACAGGGTATGGCTCTCCCGCACACGAGGCCACGGTTTAACGCCCCATCCGAAGACTACGGCCTTTCCAAGCCTAACGGTGTTCCCTGCTGGACGCGGGCAGGGCGCTGATTTTGCAGAAATAAATCTCAACGCTGGCCCAGCTGGGACTCGAACCTGGAACTGCAGATTACGAACCTGATATCTGATACTAGAACCTGGGACCTGCAGATTAGAAACCTCACGTGCTACAGACTGATCCACCCCCACCCCCCTACTTGATGGGCTGTTAACATGTTGGCATCAGAGGCATTACTCTGATGCCTCTCGAGGAGATGTTATTGCTCAAAAGTTCGAATATTGAGATTGGATAGGGTTGCCGCAATCTCAACTCAATAAAATAATACTAAAAACATCCAATTAAGGTAATCTTTTGCATGATTTTGGTACTACGAAAGATAAAAGTTTTTTTTACTGTGAATTAAGAATATACTTCATATTTTATTTTATATTTTTAAATTTGATTGATTTCATAATAGACGACCCTTTAGAAGTTTTAAAAACGTATTAATTACTTTCAAATTTTCTTCTAAAAAGAGCAAAATTTCAAAATGCAATTGCAAAGATTATGATAAGACAGAATAGTAAATTAGCTTAGGGGGGGGGGGGGCATAAAAATATCTTCGGGGGGGCTTCTTGTTTTGGTGCAGACTGCAAAAGAAAATATTTCTAGCATTTCGCGTTTTCATTTGGTGAATGTTACGAATTCCTTTGCCATTGTTTTTGAAAGAATCAACATGTTCAGAGAAAACATCGTTAAATTAATTGAAATTCTCGACCATCGCACGCTTCTGCGCACCACGAATATTAACTTCAGAAATTTCTAATCGTTAAAATGTTTCTTTTTCGACCACTTTTACGTTTCCTCGTCATTTTTATTGCTGGCATTATCAACTCCCTCAATGACCTCACACTCTGAAATTTTCTAAATGAAGCCATCACGATGACAATGGAAGGGACATTTTTCTATCCACCATTTTTCCGACGAGAGTTTCACAAATTGTTTTATTTTTGGCGACCATCGATTAGTCGAAAGGCATAAACGAAAACGTGTTCCTCGGAAGTTGGGGGGGGGGGGGGAGAGGGAGTCTGCAGCTGCTGCTGGCAAACACCATAATGTTTGCTAGTGTCTGGCCCGGTTTATCGGATTTCTCACAGAAGTATTAGCGGAATAGGAAATGGATATTTTATTGGCTGAGTCTTTCCGTCTTTCTGGATTATTGTCATTCAATTGTTCTGTTTTCCGCACACGTCAAATTTCTGTATTTTTTTTTGGTTCACTGAAAATTTAAATCACAAAAACCTCGAGTTTTTGGGAAACGAGATTATCATGAAAGCTTCTTGCCTTGAGAGTATTTTTTCTTCCAAAATTGGTTGTGAAGATAGACGAATCATTAGCTAGACTTGTGAAGAAAAAAAATGTACTTAATTTAGGTTGGGTTGTTTTACCTCTTAGCGGCACTTTTTTGCACACCATGGGCTAAATGGCCAGGTCACATGGACCCCGAAGGCTCAGAGAAGGTTGGGGGAGGGGACCCACTGGAACAGTTGTTGGGAGACAGATGGTAGCCTCCCGTCAAGGCCATCCAGCATGTTTTTTAACGTGCACAGGGAATGGCTCTCCCGCCCACGGGGCCACGGCTTAACGTCCCATCCGACGGACGGCGGCCTTTCCAAGCCCATCGGTGTCCCCTACTGACCGTGGACAGGGCGGGGAAACTTAATTTAGTAGAAAAGTGTTATAATAAATTTTAGTGTTGTCTTAGTTGTAAGGTAGTTATCGCACTTAGCATGAAGCGAAATGACTTCGGGTTCGAATCCTAGATATGTTTTCCTTCTGTTGCACACTATGTTAACAAAATGGTGGGTGCTTTGGATTTTTTCACCTTTGAGCGGAACTTTTTGGCACACAAAGGGCTAAATGGCCAGGTCACAGGGACCCCAAGGGATCAGAGAAGGTTGGGGGAAGGGGATCCACTGAACAGCTGCTAGGGGGCAAACGGAAATCTCTCGTAAAGGCCATCCAGCGTGTTCTTCAGCGTGCACAAGTACGGCTGGGACGGGGCTGCTCAGTCTGTTGCGTGCCAGGCTTATAATCTGCAGTCCCCAGGCTGGCCAATGTTGAGATTTATCTCTGCAAAACTATCCGTCCTGCCCTCTGTCAGTAGGAGAACCAATGGGCTTGGAAAGGCCACCGTCCTTCGGATGGGACGCTAAGCCGTGGCTCCGTGTGCAGGAAAGCCATACCTTGTGCGCGGTAGAGAACATGCTGGATAGTCATGCTGGAGGCCCCACGCTGGAAGAACCATCTGTCTCCCAACAGCCGTCCCAGTGGGTCCCCTCCCTGAACCTTCGGGGTCCTTGTGACCTGGCCATTTAGCCCATTGTATGCAAAAAAGTGCCGCTCAGAGGTAAAACAATCAAACGTTAAAGAACACGCTGGATGGCCTTGACGGGAGGCTACCATCTGTCTTTCAACAGCTGTTCCAGTGGGTCCCCTCCCCCAACCTTCTTTGAGCCTTCGGGGTCTTTGTGACCTGGCCATTTAGCCCATTTTGTGCAAAAAAAGGCCGCTTAGAGGTGAAACAACCCAACTGCGAGTATGGCATGGGGATTTGCGTTGTCTTTCTGCTGAAGTCTTTCTTTCTCACACTCTTATCACTCGACAGCTGTTGGGAGACAGATGGTAGCCTCCCGTCAAGGCCATCCAGTGTGTTCTTTAATGTACACAGGGCGTGGCTCTCATACACACACACGGGACCACGGCTTTACGTCCCATCCGACGGACGGTGGTCTTTCGAAGTCCATAAGTGACCCCTACGGACCGAGGACAGGAAGTTTTGCACTGATAAATCTCGTTGGCCAAGGCGGGACTCGAACCTGGAAACTACAGATTACGAGCCTGACACGCTACCGAGTGAGCCATCCCAGCCCTTTACCAGGGACTCGAACCCAGGCCCCATTATTGTACGACCGCGTTAAGCATCAAAGCTCTGTAAATACGAAAAAAAAAGATTATTTTCCTTTATTGGAAAATGGTGATTTGTAATATTATTAGAAAAGAGGAATTCGTTGCATGGTGGGGAAATCAAATGATCCCCAGAGCTTATCCCCTGTGATTGATATAGCACTGAAATAGATGCAATTGCAATATTAATGGCAGAAGCTGGCTGCACCTACAAAGTGAGTGGGACCCATTTGTCGCGGTTGGAAAAGAAGTCCACGCCCACGTTTACTTCGTGCAGTCAATCACGTGACTCCTCTTCAGACGCCCCACCGACAACGCTCTTCTCGCCCGTTGGCTTGCGTAGGACTGCACTTCGAGACATTTTATGCCACTGATTTAATTCCCAGCGTCAAACCATTGGCTGGGGTGGCTCAGTCGCTACAGCGCCAGGATCGTCATCTGCGGTTCCGGGTTCGTCCCACCTGGGCTAACGTTGAGATTTACACTGAATGGACAGATTATACATTATAGATGGATTATACATATATTATGGACAGATTGTTATTATATACACCCCGATAACAATATGCAAAACAGAAGTATCGCGTCCCAGTGACGTGGGATGCTGAAACTGGCAATGCCTATAAATAGAGCAGGTCTCGACGCATTGGAAAGCAATCACGGGTTGGGTTGTTGTTGGGTTGTTTTACCTCTGAACGGCACTTTTTTGCACACCATGGGCTAAATGGCCAGGTCACAAGGACCCCGAAGGCTCAGAGAAGGTTGGGGGAAGGGACCCACTGAAACAGCTGTTAGGGACAGATGTAGGCAGATGGGACAGTAGGAGACAGATGGTACCTGTTTAGGACAGTAGGAGACAGATGGTAACCTCCTGTCAAGACCATCCAGCGTGTTCTTTAATGTGGTATGGCTTTCTCGAACACGGAACCACTGCTTAACGTCCCATCCGACGGACGGTTGGATTTCCAAGCTCATCGGTGTCCCCTACTAACCGTGGGCAGGGCAGGAAGTTTTTCAGAGATAAATCTCAACGCTGACCCAGCTGGGACTCGAACCTGTGAACTACAGATTACGAGCCTGGCACGCTACTGACTGAGCTACCCCCGCCCCTAACCAGTCACGGAGAAATAATTATGGGTTCTGTCGCTCAAAAAAGTATCCGAACACTACGGTTGATTACAAAATTCAGAAAAAATATCTGGCAATGATTTTTTTAGAAATTAGTGAGCTGGTAACCTTCGTGTCACGTGACACGAAGGTTGCCAGCTCACTAATTTCTAAAAAAATCGTTGCCAGATATTTTTTCTGAATTTTGTAATCAACCGTAGTGTTTGGATACTTTTTTGAGCGACAGTACAGGCAGCAACATAAGTGAGTTTGACCATGGCCAGATAATAGGTGTGAGGAAGGCCAGTTGTTCAATCACTGCAACTGCTGAACGGTTGAGATTTCCACGTCAGACCGTCGCACGTGTATACCAAGACTAGGTGAAATACGACAAAACTTCTAACCAGCGGGATAAATGTAGACGTAAACAGGCAATAGACTCTCGAGATGAGCAGACTGTCTCGCATCTTTGCAAAGAATCACAAGGCCTATCATGGAGCAGATAGCATAGGAATTGAATGAGGGCACATCCACAAGCTTATGCACAAAGACTATCCATGTTACCATAGGGTTGGGTTGTTTTACCTCTGAGCGGCACTTTTTTGCACACCATGGGCTAAATGGCCAGGTCACATGGACCCCGAAGGCTCAGAGAAGGTTGGGGGAGGGGACCCACTGGAACAGCTGTTGGGAGACAGATGGTAGTCTCCCATCAAGGCCATCCAGCGTGTTCTTTAACGTGCACAGGGTATGGCTCTCCCGCTCACGGGGCCACGGCTTAACGTCCCATCCGACGGACGGCGGCCTTTCCAAGCCCATCGGTGTCCCCTACTGACCGTGGGCAAGGCAGGGAATTTTGCGGAGATAAATCTCAACGCTGAACCCGGCTGGGACTCGAACCTGGGAACTACAGATTACGAGCCTGGCGCGCTACCGACTGAGCCACCACCGCCCCCCATTGTACCATAGAAATAATAGGCTATGGTAGTCGACGTTCATTTCCCTTGTTGACTGCAAGGTATCAAAAGATTAAGTTGCAGTTTGAAAAGGCCTGTTGCAACAGGAATGTGGAGAATGGCAAACACGTCATCTGGTCTGACGAATCACTCTTTCAACTCTGTTATGACGATGGGATGGTGTGCGTGTGAGGTAAACCATAAAAGCGATGGACCCAGTTTGCCAAGTTGGGGGTCATATTAGCAGGAGCTGGCAGTGTAACAGTTTGGAGTGCATTTACATGGGCGTCCTTGGGACCCCTTGTACCCGTCGTGACCTCTGTCACTTGCACAGGATATGTGAACATCCTCACCAACCATCTACACCCATTTGTAACGATTATCTTCCCATATCATGATGCCATCTTTTAATAGCACAACCACCACAATGGGGGCGGGGGTGGCTCAGTCGGTAGCGCGCCAGGCTCGTAATCTGTAGTTCCCAGGTTCGAATCCCAGCTGGGTCAGCGTTGAGATTTATCTCTGCAAAACTCCCCTCCCTGCCCACTTTCAGTAGGGGACACCGATAGGCTTGGAAAGGTCGCCGTCCGTTGGATGGTACGTTAAGCCGTGGCCCCGTATGCGGGAGAGCCATACCCTGTGCACGTTAAAGAACACGCTGGGTGGCCTTGACGGGAGGCTACCATCTGTCTTCCAACAGCTGTTCCAGTGGGTCCCCTCCCCCAACCTTCTCTGAGCCTTCGGGGTCCTTGTGACCTGGCCATTTAGCCCATGGTGTGCAAAAAAAGTGCCGCTCAGAGGTAAAACAACACAACACAAACCACCACGCTGCATATTTCCCGAGTGGCGACTACAGGAGAATTCAAGTGAGTTTACCACACTTGAATAACCCCTCCTCGATCATCAGACCTCAACCCCATTGAGAATTTGTGGGAAGAATTGAAAAGATCTGTTCTAGTCCGCCAACCCCCACTGGCAACTGTGGATGCTCTACGACAGGTGATCCTCACTTCATGGACAGCAATACCACCTCAGTGTTTTCAACACCTCATTGAGCCTTACCAAAGACATCTGGCTACTGCTGTGAGGACTAAAGGTGGAGCAATATGTTATTAGGTAGATGAATATAATAATTTGTCCATTCAGTTTACATTGCTTGGCCAAATTATTATAAACATTACATCATGAATGAAGAATCGTGAAATATACCAATGTATGGAAATTTTCTTACTGATGTTAATATGCTATATCACTAAAAAGTCTTATACAAACTGTAAAGACATGGTGAAAAGCAAAGTCAAGTGTAAAATGGTTAAAAATGCTGATTTGGCCCCCTCCGAAAGGGGGGGGGGGGCATCCATAATGGAGGTGATGGAACTCAACAGAAAATCATAGGGCTCAATATCCCAACGATCTCAAAAACATCTGCAGGTAGGGGCAAGTAGGGGAGGAAAAGGGTTCTGACAGACAGGGACAGGTGATTGTTGGCATGAACTGTGTGGCAAAACAGAACAGGTCATCAGCTGAGATGACTGCTAATGGTACTTCAAAACCCACTGTAACAAGGGGACTATGCACGATACATACAGGGATGCATTAAGTAGGTTGGGTTGTTTTACCTCTGAGCGGCACTTTTTTGCACACCATGGGCTAAATGGCCAGGTCACAAGGGCCCAGAATGCTCAGAGAAGGTTGGGGGAGGGAACCCACTGGAACAGCTGTTGGGAGACAGATGGTAGCCTCCCGTCATGGCCATCTAGCGTGTTCTTTAACGTGCACAGGGTATGGCTCTCCCGCACACGGGGTCACGGCTTAATGTCCCAGCCGACGAACGGCGGCCTTTCCAAGCCCATCGGTGTCCCCTACTGACCGTGGGCAGGGCGGGGAATTTTGCGGAGATAAATCTCAACGCTGACCCAGCTGGGACTCGAACCTGGGAACTGCAGATTACGAGCCTGACGCGCTACCGACTGAGCCACCCCCGCCCCTCAAAATCCACTGCAACAAGGGGACTTTGCACGATACATACAGTGATGCATTAAGTAGGTGTTAAAAATAATTTCTGGGAGAAGATTCGAAAATGTCCTTTTAATATTTTTTCTGTTGTGTTTTTACGATTTTCAGGTGGGATTTTGGAAACGTCCTTTTAATATTTATACCGCGTTGATTAAAAATTAACTCTCAGAATAAGGAGTTAAAAATTTTTGGGGTTACAAACTTTTATCTCTATACAGGAGGTGTAGATTTACCGATAAGCGGCTGCTTAGAGCCCCGGCAATTGAGACCCCCCCCCCCCCCCCCTGCCTTCAACCCTAATCGTTCTGTGAATTTCGGGTGTTTTGATTAATATTTTTATTATGAAAGAACAATGTTAATGAAAAATGACTCCATAATTGTAGAGGTCATTTTAACTCCATATCGAGACCTTCAAATCCGATACTGCTAATAAAGACTCGCTTTAGTTTTGCTCCTGAAATTTTGAAACACAAAAGCCAGCGATGGCTAATTATCTGCTTTGACGTGTCAATACACGTCAAAGCAGATAATTAGCCATCGCTGGCTTTTGTGTTTCAAAATTTAGCCATCGCATAATTAGCCACTCGTTCAGTTGAAGCGACTCCTAAAGCTGCTGAGTTTGCTCATTACTTACATTACGTGAAAGGGCTTTATGCGAAAGCCCGACACTTGTGGAAGTCACTGAATGCCCCAAATGAATGCCTCTAAGGCTATCGATTCTCCTTCAGTTTCGATATGACAAATTATCCACTATTTCCCACAAATTAACATTTTTGCTTGTTGCAATCAAGAGAGAAATTAAAATCTCTCTCTCTCGTGGTCGAATGGTTAGCGCGCTTGACTACTGAGCTAAGGGTTGGGTTGTTTTACCTCTGAGTGGCACTTTTTTGCACACCATGGGCTAAATGGCCAGGTCACATGGACCCCGAAGGCTCAGAGAAGGTTGGGGGAGGGGACCCACTGGAAAAGCTGTTGGGAGACAGATGGTAGCCTCCCGTCAAGGCCATCCAGCGTGTTCTTTAACGTGCACAGGGTATGGCTCTCCCGCACACGGGGCAACGGCTTAACGTCCCATCCGACGGACGGCGGCCTTTCCAAGCCCATCGGTGTCCCCTACTGGCCGTAGGCAGGGCGGGGAATTTTGCGGAGATAAATCTCAACGCTGACCCAGCTGGGACTCGAACCTGGGAACTACAGATTACGAGCCTGGCGCGCTACCGACTGAGCCACCCCCGCCCCACTGAGCTAAGGGACCTGGGTTCGAGCCCCGGGTAAAGCATGGATGTTCGTATTGTTTTTCTGCTGAGGTCCTGCCATCCTCACAGACCTTCTACTGTGGCATATAAACTGACAGGCTACTGTCAGATCTCGGTGGCAAGCAGCTGCTTGAAGGGGTATTTAATTATTTTAGCCGTCCCGTGGTCAAATGGTTAGCGTGCTTGGTTATTGATCTAAGGGACCTGGGTTCGAGCCCTGGGTAAGGCATGGATGTGTGTGTCGTTTTTCTGCTGAGGACCTGCCATCCTCACAGACTTTCTACTATGACATATAAATTGACAGGCTCCTGTTAGACCTTTGTGGCAAACAGCTGCTCGAGAGGGATATTTTTTTTAGAGACAACACAACAGAACTTTCAGTTGAAGTGTACGAAAGTAGCAAGTTTGAAGAACCGACCCTCTTCCAAGGGGCAGGCTCAGTGGGTAGCGGCGCAAGGCTCGTAATCTGCAGTTCCCAGGTTCGAATTCCACTTGTGCCAATGTTGAGATTCACATCTTGAACTCGGTGAGAAAGGAGACACCGATGGGGACTTGGAAAGGCCGCCGTCCGTCAAATGGGACGCAAGCCGTGGGCCCGCACGCAGGAGAGAGCCATACCCTGTTAACGTTAGAGAACACGCTGGATGACCTTGACAGGTCCCCCCCCACTCCCCCCAATCTTCTTCTTCGCGCCTTGGGTTTCTTATAACCTAGCCACTTAGCCCACTGTGTGTCAAAAATTTGCCGCTCAGAGATAAAACCAACTCCCTCTTCCAAACATCTTTATTTGGTTTTGAACTTCCAAGTGTGCATGGGTTCACACGCCTCTGCTCCAGGGCTCTAGCGAGGCCGGAGAAACCACACTCCGCCCGTTTCCTGACACGATTTCTTTCCCCATTTGGTAACTGAAGTAACAAAATAAAGAATTGATAATCCTGATATGCTGGTCAGTGTTGATCGGCAACATCGCCCTCTGTTCCAGTTTTAATGACCGTATTTCATACTGTCGCAATAATACAAGTCACACACCTACCCTTGCAATGGGTAAACCAGGTCTCAAAATCATTCCAATTGAAACACTCAGTGATTGAACTTAAGGTCAAAGGTTGATTCTGTCGGTAGGCTTTGGGTTGTTGGGTTGTTTTACCTCTGAGCGGCACTTTCTTGCACACCATGGGCTAAATGGCCAGGTTGGGTTGGGTTGTTTTACCTCTGAGCGGCACTTTCTTGCACACCATGGGCTAAATGGCCAGGTTGGGTTGGGTTGTTTTACCTCTGAGCGGCACTTTTTTGCACACCATGGGCTAAATGGCCAGGTCACATGGACCCCGAAGGCTCAGAGAAGGTTGGGGGAGGGGACCCACTGGAACAGCTGATGGGAGACTGATGGTAGCCTCCCGTCAAGGCCATCCAGCGTGTTCTTTAACGTGCACAGGGTATGGCTCTCCCGCACACGAGGCCACGGCTTAATGTCCCAGCCGACGGACGGCGGCCTTTCCAAGCCCATCGGTGTCCCCTACTGACCGTGGGCAGGACGGGGAATTTTACGGAGATAAATCTCAACGCTGACCCAGCTGGGACTCGAACCTGGGAACTACAGATTACGAGCCTGGCGCGCTACCGACTGAGCCACCCCCGCCCCAAGGTGTGCCCATAGCAACGAAGATACTGTTACGAAAGCGCATAAGCATTGCTTTAGGAACTTTGCCAAAGGTTCTTTAACGGGATGCTAATTTAATATGGTAATGTGTGTTGCATTAATGCGATCCGCCGATAGCAGGGATATAATAGGTTTCAAATTAGTTTGAATCTACCTATTTGGTGAAACACATTGACCGACCGTGTCCAGTTAATCGGACATCAGCGGAAGAGCACGAAGCTTGTGTCCAGTTAACTGAACAAGCGATGCAGTCATTTTCCCTTTGCACTCTAACTATATGGCTTGGGGAGTTCATACTTGATTCTCTGTAGAAGAAATTCCTTTTAACAAAGAAGTAGGACATCTCGTACAGATTGAAACTCATACATAACTCACGTTCTCATAGGGTGTCTCAGTCGGTAGCGCGCCAGGCTCGTAATCTGTAGTTCCCAGGTTCGAATCCCAGCTGGGTCAGCGTTGAGATTTATCTCCGCAAAATTCTACGCTCTGCCCACGGTCAGTAGGGGACACCGATGAGCTTAAAAAGGCTGTCGTCCGTCGGATGGGACGTAAGCCGTGCCGCGGGTGAGCCATACCCTGTGCACGTTAAAGAACACGCTGGATGGCCTTGACGGGAGGCTACCATCTGTCTCCCAACAGCTGTTCCAGTGGGTCCCCTCCCCCAACCTTCTCTGGGCCTTCGGGGTCCATGTGACCTGGCAATTTAGCCCATGGTGTGCAAAAAAAGTGCCGCTCAGAGGTAAAACAACCCAACAACTCAAATCCCTCAAAAGAAGAAAATCGAATGATTACTGCGCATGGAGTAAAAGTTTCTTTCAATCCTTAACATTGTTGTGGGTCCCGTGTCTGCGTTCGATTTTCAGTTCAGAAAGCTGATACCGGAGGACATTGCACCGAAAAGGACAAAACATCCAAGCTTGCTGCGGGACACGAATTGGGCGAAAAATCCAGCATTTGCTTTCTATACTAATGAAACATATTATTAATAATGAGGCCGGTGACGTCATAGGGGGGAAAGCACTAGTGGGGAACATCGTATAATGCACCCTTTCCACTTCCAGCAGGGTTGGGTTGGGTTGTTTTACCTCTGAGCGGCACTTTTTTGCACACCATGGGCTAAATGGCCAGGTCACATGGACTCCGAAGGCTCAGAGAAGGTTGGGGGAGGGGACCCACTGGAACAGCTGTTGGGAGACAGATGGTAGCCTCCCGCCAAGGCCATCCAGCGTGTTCTTTAACGTGCACAGGGTATGGCTCTCCCGCACACTGGGCCACGGCTTAACGTCCCATCCGACGGACGGCGGCCTTTCCAAGCCCATTGGTATCCCCTACTGACCGTGGGCAGGGCGGGGAATTTTTGCGGAGATAAATCTCAACGCTGACCCAGCTGGGACTCGAACCTGGGAACTACAGATTATGAGCCTGGCGCGCTACCGACTGAGCCACCCCCGCTCCGTGTAAGGTGAAGCTGTCACGCTTATCATAGAATTAAGGTGACTGACAGGGAGGTAACACCGTGTGCAGAAGAAAGCTGTTCACTTTAAAAGAACACTCTGCCCTTAGGGTTCTTGTGACCTGCTACTTAGCCCATTGTGTGCGCAAAAGAGGTAAAACTACTCATTAACTTTCTTATCTTCCTTTATTACAAAAGCAATTGATATTAATTGCATATTTAAACATGTTTAAATCGCGTATAAAACTTTAATCTTAAACAAAAATCTCAGGTCTGAATGATTTCTTAATTTTATTCACTTTTTTTTTCATCCATATTTAACACAAAAATCGCAATTATTTCAATGTTGAATATTAATTTTTAAGGGGGGGGATAATATTTTCTTCCCCAGAATCTACAGGATTCAGCGCTTTTTGACTTCGCGAAGCATTTCGTTTCGTAAGAGTCGATTCTGCGAAATGACGACTATGAGCAGCTTCTGGCAACTTCATCACCTGACGAGTCCGCAGTGGATGCCGATGCCTGTACGTGTGCGGTTCGGCATTCCTGTGCGTAGCGGTGTGTTTCAGACTGACATTCAGCGAGCAGCCTTGACCACACGGCGACCACGTGCTGCCGGATGCATCACCACCAGCTGTTTCCCTTAAGAGCGCCGGTGCAACCGTCAACGCCGGCGTCGTCACGGGAGCACGTGCCGAAGGCGTTTTTTTTTTGGAAGCAATAGCCATATATTGTCAGAACCTTAGAGGCTGGGCACACTTTGAAACACTATCATCTCTTAAAGAGAAACTTTTAACAGACTGAGTTCTTTATAAGCTTCTGCATTTTCAATGGGAAGTTGTAATTAGTGTCAAGAAGGTTCAAGGAAAATTTTTTCTGATGCGCAGGTGCTCATTCGATTTTTTTTTTTGGAGGGGGAGGGGTTTCCTTGTTTCATTGCAGGGAAATTTTCGAAAAAAAAAAATTATAACAGAGTTTAAAATTAAACAAGGGGTGCATTACTTCAAAAGGAAAAAGTTTGAGATCTGCTGGAAGTGGAAAGGGTGCATTATACGATGTTCCCCACTAGTGCTTTCCCTATGACGTCACCGGCCTCATTATTAATAATATGTTTCATTAGTATAGAAAGCAAATGCTGGATTTTTCACCCAATTCGTGTCCCGCAGCAAGCTTGGATGTTTTGTCCTATTCGGTGCAATGTCCTCCGGTATCAGCTTTCTAAACTGAAAATCGAACGCAGACACGGGACCCACAACAATGTTAAGGATTGAAAGAAACTTTTACTCCATGCGCAGTAATCATTCGATTTTCTTCTTTTGAGGGATTTGAGTTGTTGGGTTGTTTTACCTCTGAGCGGCACTCTTTTGCACACCATGGGCTAAATTGCCAGGTCACATGGACCCCGAAGGCCCAGAGAAGGTTGGGGGAGGGGACCCACTGGAACAGCTGTTGGGAGACAGATGGTAGCCTCCCGTCAAGGCCATCCAGCGTGTTTTTAACGTGCACAGGGTATGGCTCTCCCGCACACGGGGCCACGGCTTAACGTCCCATCCAACGGACGGCTGCCTTTCCAAGGACTTCGGTGTCCCCTACTGACCGTGGGCAGGGCGTGGAATTTTGCGGAGATAAATCTCAACGCTGACCCAGCTGGGACTCGAACCTGGGAACTACAGATTACGAGCCTGGCGCGCTACCGACTGAGCCATCCGCGCCAAGGGAGGGGGGGGGGCGAGTGAAGTCCTAGGGGGGAAAGCACTAGTGGGGGGAAGCGAATACTACAGCCTTACTACTGCTGAATAGAGTACAGTAGGAGTTCTCAACGTGGGGTACAGTCGCTCAAAAAAATATCCGAACAGTAGGGTTGATTACAGAATTCAGAAAAAACTATCTGGCAACGATATTTCTAAAAAGTAGTGATCTGGCAACCTTCGTGTCACGTGACACGAAGGTTGCCAGATCACTAATTTCTAAAAATAAAAAAAATTCTAAAATTTCTAAAAATAGCCATACCCTGTGCACGCTAAAGAACACGCTGGATGGCACGTGACATGAAGGGTTGCCAGATCACTAATTTCTGAAACAATCGTTGCCAGATATTTTTTCTGAATTCTGTAATCAACCATAGTGTTCGGATATTTTTTTGAGCGACTGTACGCGGTAAATATTTTTGGGGTACGCCTTGATAGCTCAAAAGTCGCTAGATCTAGTAACAAAATGAAAATAACCATTGTCATACTATAACTATAGTTTTATCTATCTATACAAGGGGTGGCCGTCCCGTGGCCGAGTGGTTAGCACGCTTGGCTACTTGATCTAAGGGACCTGGGTTCGAGCCCCGGGTAAGGCATGGATGTATGTGTCATTTTTCAGCTGAGGTCCTGCCATCCTCTCAGACCTTCTACTATGATATATAAACTGACAGGCCCTTGTCAGACCTCTGTGGAAAGCAGCTACTTGAGGGGGTATTTTTTTTTTTGTACAAGGGGTACGCCAGTTACATACACATTTCCAGGAGGTACGTGAAGCATAAAACGTTGAAAACCACTGGAGTACAGGTTTAAAACAAACTTTCACGACATTGAGAGATGCAATTTTTCCCTTTTTTCAGCTTATTATTCATTTATCGGGCATTTATTTGGAACTGAGACTTTGATCACCTTTTCATTTTGTAACTCTGACTTTCAATTGCGACGGCTCTCTAGTAAATACAACAACATCGAGTCCCGAAGATATTGCATCTGAATATTTCAGTATTTACTTTCTTCCCCTTTTCAAAGCATTCCTCTTATTCCTTGAGTTTTTCATCAAAGAATTCCTTAAATGTCATCTCGAAAACGGAAAATTTCATTTCACCTTTAAAAGAAATCCGAGGATTTTTTTTTTCTACTCCCAAGATGCCGTGCTTCCAAAATAATGTCGAAATCTCGGAACGGTTCGTTTAACCGTCATTACGTTTCTGTTTACAATTCCTTGCAAACGGAATTCCAACAGCGGTTTTAAAGCTCACGTTTGGAAAAAAAAAAAACAAAAATCAATCTGGATTTGAAGTTCGTGTTTGAAGAGGCAACTTCCAACTATTAAACTCAAGAGCTATAGAAATCAAATTCTCAAAACAAAAAAAGATTTAGCAATGATAGAGTCTAAGTTAGGCTGTGATTGGGTAAAATTTACTTGTTTGATATCTTCGGATCTGTTTACATTTCTCTTTTTGAGAGTAAATATGAATTTCTTTTTTTAAGTCTTCTTTAGGTTCGCGTTTAACTCATGCGCAGGGCAATTAAATGGAACATCTCCATTCGATTTTCAGTTCAGAAAGCTAAGAAAGAACATTGCACAGAAAAAAGAACTAAACATGAAGCTTGCTGCGTGACACGAATAGAGTGAAAATCCCGCCTTTGCTTTATACTAAGAGACTTTTATTTCTATACTAATCTATACGGGGGGAGGGGGGGGTTAGCTCAATCAGTAGCGCGTCAGGCTCGGAATCTGCAGTTATCTGGTTCGAGTTCTGTCTGGACCAGCGTTTAGATTTATCTCCGCAAATTTCCCCGTCCTGCCCACGGTCAGTAGGGGACACCGATAGGTTTGGAAAGGCCACCGCCCGTCGGATGGGACGTTAAACCGTGGTCCCGTGTGTGTGAGAGCCAACTCTGTTAAGGAACAAACTGAATGGCTTTGACGGGAGGATACCATCTGTCTCTCAACAGCTGTTTCAGTGGGTCCCCTCCACCAACCTTCTCTGAGCCTTCGGAGTCCTTGTGACCTGGCCATTTAGCCCATTGTGCACAAAAAAGTGCCGCACAGAGGTAAAACAACACAACAACACAACTTGGTCATTTAGCCCATTGTGCGCATAAAAGTGCCGCTCAGAGGTAAAACAACACAACCTGGCCATTTAGCCCATTGTGCGCAAAAAAGGGCCGCTCAGAGGTAAAACAACTAATCTATACTAAGAGACCTATTTAATTTCCTACACTAGTAATTTTCACTAAGTTGTCCTAAGTGGGGCTGTAAAACCTCAGATATCTCGTTACGGATAGACTAAAGCATTGTCACGTCCAAGTTTCTGGTGTGTCGCGAGATTTTAAGCCAAAACATGTGCTTTAGTACCTTTTTTTATAATTTCTATCTTATTTTCTGTTTTCACGTTGTCGTCTGTCTCTCTATCCGTCTGTAAATAATCTATTTTATTTTTCATTTTCAGGGATAAATATTTTTCTTGGGTTGATTGGCTGTTAATGAAACATAACGATCCACGCTTTCTGAATCTCGCAAAAG